>JALGBA010003963.1:0-65000 GCA_023970755.1 Azemiops feae
TTATTATTATTATTATTATTATTATTATTATTATTATTATCTTTTATTCATTAAACATGAACCTCAGTGCTACCAGCATCTTAGGTGTCAACCAGGTACCTCCTTAAAATATAAGATGTTCCGAGTAGCGCAGTTTTTTGTAACATTGCTGGAGTTATTGCAGGAAGCTGCAATTTCTTGATGTATTTTGCAAAGTTTTTTGACATAGTTCCCAGTGCCCCGATGACAATGGGTACCACTGTTACACGTTTCATCCATAATAGCGCAGTTTCGATGGCCAGGTCGCGATATTTCGTAATTTTTTCCAGTTCTTTTTCTTCGACTCTGGCATCTCCTGGTACAGCGATATCAATCAGCTGTACGCTTCGGTTCTCTACAACTGCGATATCCGGCGTATTGTGTTCCAAATGGCGATCTGTCTGTATTCGAAAGTCCCACAAGATCTTCACCCTCTCATTCTCAACAATTTTTTCCACCCTGTGTTCCCACGACTTTTCGGACACAGGCAAGTCGTATTATTATTGTTATTATTATTATTATTATTATTATTATTATTATTATTATTATTATTATTATTATTATTATTATTATTATTATTATTATTATTATTATTATTATTATTATTATTGTTATTATTATTGTTATTGTTATTGTTATTGTTGTTATTGTTGTTATTGTTGTTATTGTTATTATTGTTATTATTGTTGTTGTTGTTGTTATCAACAACAACAACAACAACAATTGATAATTGTCTGTTATCAACAACAACAGAAGAAGAAGAAGAAAAAAACAATAAACGAAGCAACGTAGTCATTCCATACGTTGCAGGAATACCAGAAAAGCTCAGGGGGAACTTCAGCCAACACAACATACGTGCACACTTCAAACCCAAGGATACACGAAGGCAGAAGCTTGTCCACCCCAAGGACAAAACACCCAGACACAAACTGAGCAACGTGGTCTATGCAGCACAATGCAGTGCAGATCTATACATTGGGGAAACAAAACAACCACTTCATAAGCGCATGGCACAACATAGGAGAACAAACCCATCAGGACAAGATTCAGCAGTCCATCTACATTTAAAAGACAAAGGCCGCTCTTTCGAAGACAGCAAAATCCACATTCTGGACAGGGAGGACCGCTGGTGTGAAAGAGGGGTCAAAGAGGCCATCTGTGTCCAAATTCAACAGCTCGCTCTCAACAGAATGGGAAAGATACAACACCATCTATTTTCAGTCTACAACACAGTCTTTTCAGGGAGTTCCAAAGAGGCTCCACACCCATTTGCACCACTCAGGTGACCCTGAGGACACAGATAAGCCTCCAGGTGACCTCAACGACTCTAGAAAAGAATGCAAATGACAGCTGTCTGCAATCCCTCCATTCCCCACCATCCAGTCAGAGCTGAAGAAGCTTCTTGGATGAGAAGTGAAACATCTTTAAAGAGAGAAAATAAAGTCCCGTTGCCTCCTGGAAAAGCACCTTTGGGACACCCTGATGCTGAGAAAAGTGGAAAGAAAGAGAAGGAGAGAACAACCACCAGCACAGTGAAGAGACTCAGTTATAGTTGTGATGGGGGCACTGCTGGAAAATCTGAAGAGCCTGGTTGGGGCCAAATCATCCTGGAGAAGTTCTAGCTATGTGGTGACTAATAGGAGTTGACAGCAATTTGATGGCACCTAATCACTCATCAATCAATCAAAGCAAAGACCCAACTCCCTTGAGAAAATGACTTGATGACACATAATCAATTAATGTTATTTCTCTAACTTTGTAGCTTTCAGAGGGGAAGCTGTGATTTTAGCTCCCAGTGTTTCTGGATAGTGTGGGCATCCTAAATAATCGACGATCATCAATCAATCAATGCAAAGAGCCAACTCCTAGAAGGAGAGCAAACCCTCTTTTACTAACACTGATGGTGTTACCTAGTTGGGTAATGAAACACCTGCAAGAAAACAACCAAGCTCAGAGAGCACCAAGGACTTCATCCTCCTCCTCCTTCTCGCACTGATGATGTTACCTAGTTGGGTGATGAAAGGTCTGCAAGAAAACAACCAAGCTCAGAGAGCACCAAGGACCCCATATTAGTCATCCTCCCCCACCTTCTCACACTGATGATGTTACCTAGTTGGGTGATGAAAGGTCTGCAGGAAAACAACCAAGCTCAAAGAGCACCAAAGATCCTACAACTCCTTATAATTCTGGAAACGGTGGAAGGAAGGAAGGAGAAGAAAAAGTTGACCAGCAGCCCAGGTGGATGGACTCAGTTACAAGCGTGTTGGGGACACCCTTGGAAGACCTAAAAGACCATGTCAGGGGTAGATCCTATGTTGAGAATCTAAATTTAGCAATGTGGTTACTAAGAGTCAACAACATGGTGGCATATACAGGTCGTTCTCGACTTACAACCTTTAGTGACTGTTGGAAGTTACAACAGCAGTGAAATAAGTGACTTATGACCATTTTTCACACTTAACAACCGTTGCAGCCTCCCCATAGTCACATCATCAAAATTCCGACACTTGGAAACTGACTCATATTTATGACGGTCACGTGATCCCCTTTTGCGACCTTCTGACAAGCAAAGTCAATGGGGAAGCCAGGTTCCCTTAACAACCAGGTTACTTACTTAACAACTGCACCATCCAGTCAAAGCTGAAGAAGCTTCTTGGGATGAGAAGCGAAAAGTCTTCAAAGAAAAACCAAGAAAGTCCAGTTGCCTCGTGGAAAAACATCTTTGGGACTGCCTTGCAAAGTTTTTGTTTTAATATCTTGCGCAGCTTTTTAAACTTCTAGCACAGCCTGCTCCATATCGGCGTAGTTTTCCATTTGCAGGATAATAGGAGTAAAAAAAAAAGAAAAAAAAGGGAGGGTGTCATTTAACAATTATCCCACTTAGCAACGGAAATTTGGGCTCCATTGTAGTCGTAAGTCGAGGAGTACCTGTAATGCATCTCTGTTCATAACCTGTTAATTTCTCACCCTGCCTTATCGGTTTCTGTAGTGTCCCTGCTTTATTTGATCTTCAACCTTAAATAAGTAAGGAAATACATCAGCTGTTGCTCCTAAGGGGAAGAGATCCACTTCCTTCAGCCAGGTTTTCCACCCGGGAAAAAAAAAAAATGTAGCATCAAGTTGCCGGTGGTATCCTCTTAACTGTATTTCCGATGGTATCCTGTTACAGCTTCTGCGTTTAAGAGGAACAAAAATGGTTTCATGGAGGTTTAATGTTCCCCCTTTGTGAGATTTCTTTTGTGAAATTTGTTCGTGGGAAGATCGTGTGATGGAACCAGTGGGAAATATTTAGAGGGCAGGATGGCTTTTGAACAATGAAAGATACCCTCAAAGTAGGTCAGTTCCTGGTTGGCCCCACAAACAAGCCTTCTGGCGAGCAAACACCTAAAGTGATTCCTTCTGGCAGAACGGTTCAATTTCCCGACTCTTCCCTGGACCTCTGAGATTTCCTGGTGGTCTCCCATCCAAGGGAGAAATAGACTAGCCTACAATTCAGAGATTTCCTGTTAGTCTCCCAGGCAAATACTAAATCCTGTTCAGCTTTTTGGGAACCAGCCAAAGTGAGAGCTGCAGGCTGAAGTTGCTAGGACTACCTACTGTATATGCTACTCAAACTTTCTTGTCTGTTTGTAACCTTCAATTGGGTGAAATGGTGCATCGGAGAGTCACCGTTTCTGCATCAGCGTAACCTCAGTTGGACTAACTTAAAGAATGCATCCAAAATTCGGCACCCATCACTCCCATGGGATTTACATTTGATATCTTCAGAGTCTATGGAGATTCTCAGTCATCCAGGTCATAGTTGTCTCAAAGAATGCTTTTTTCACATACGTGCAGACTTCAAACCCAAGAATACACGCAGGCAGAAGCTTGTCTACCCCAAGGATAAAACACCCAGACACAAATTGAGCAGCGGGGTCTATGCAGTACAATGCAGTCAGCTATGTGCAGAGATGCAGAGTGGGGAAACAAAACAGCCACTTCATAAGCGCATGGCACAACATAGGAGAACAAACCCATCAAGGCTAGATTCAGCAGTCCATCTGCATTTAAAAGACAAAGGCTTGCTCTTTCGAAGACAGCAAAGTCCATATTTTGGACAGAGAGGGCTGTGTTTTGAAAGAAGGGTTAAAGAGGAATTGAATAGCCCTCTCTCAACACAGGGGGAGGGATACGACACCGTCTATCTCCAGTCTACAACACAGTCCTGGCTTTTAGGCAGTTCCAAGAAGGCTCCACACCCATTTGCAGTATTCAGGTGACCCTGAGGACACAGATAAATCTCCAGGTGGCCTCAACAACTCTCTAAAAGAAGGCAAATGACCAGCTGTCCGCAAGGAGTATAAATCCTTCCATTCCCCACCATCCAGTCAGAGCTGAAGAAGCTTCTTGGATGAGAAGCGAAACGTCTTCAAAGAAAAACAAGAAAGTCCAGTTGCCGTGTGGGGGAAAAAAGCACCTTTGGGATACCTTCAGAGCCACTGCACCTTCCAACTACACTTCCCAGAAACCCATAGTTCCGTGGAGCAAGGGAAGATGGCAGGGGTGTATTCCTGCCCTTTTCCCCACCTCCCTCTGGCCCCTGCATCCAATCGGCTTGTGGCAAAGTATGACAGGTGAGCAGCCATTGGCTGCTTTGGTAACCAAGGCTGAAATTTGAAATCTCTTCATGGCAATGGGGGACCAGGGAGTGGCTCAGATGAGGAGGCGGAGGGGGCTTCACTGAGGCTCAGTTGAGAGTCGCGAGGGGAGGGGAAACAGTGTCAGTCTATAGCAGGGGTCTTCAAACTTGGCCCTTTTATGACTTGTGGACTTCAACTCCCAGAATTCCTCAGCCAGCATGCCTGTTGAAGTCCACAAGTCATAAAAGGGCCATGTTTGAAGACCCTTGGTCTATAATATTATACATGGAAAGAAGGATGACCCAATGGTTATGGGTTGTCTCCTCTTTCATTAAACGTACCCTCTTGAGTTGACCTTGACCTCTACTGACTTCATGGAGGAGATCAACCCTGACTGCTCCTTAGAAGGCCAGATCCTGAAGTTGAAACTCAAGTACTTTGGCCACCTAATGAGAAGGAAGGACTCACTGGAGAAGAGCCTGATGCTGGGAAAGATGGAGGGCAATAGAAGAAGGGGACGACAGAGAATGAGGTGGCTGGATGGAGTCACTGAAGCAGTAGGCGTGAGCTTCAAGGGACTCCAGAAGATGGTAGAGGACAGGAAGGCCTGGAGGAACGTTGTCCAAGGGGTCGCGATGGGTCGGACACGACTTCGCAACTAACAACAACAACAAGCCTATATACCTTGATTATCATATTGATGCATTGTTCTTCTTGTGTTCCTTTTTCATTGTTTATTTTATTTTTCTGTTAATTTTACTTCAGTTCCGTTGAGGCGTCTTTCATTTTCTTTCTTTCTATTATTGCAAGCTGCCCAGAGTAACCCCAGGGCGGGAGAGGAGGCAAATAAATTTAACAAATGAATAAGTTAAATACCTAAGATTTCCTGGTGGTCTGCCATCCAGTAGTAGACAAACTATCCTACAGACCTGAGATTTCTTGGTGGTCTCCCATCCAGCCAGGAGTTGACAGATCTTGCATTAAGCATTGATTTGGTGACTCTGTTCTTCTCCAGTCCCTTTGAGCTTTCTGTTCCCAGCAAGTCATTTTTTCCCCCCTACTTTCCCTTCCTCAAAACCCAACCTCTTTTGGATCAATTGATCATTTTTAGACACAGATTTAAAGTTCAACAAATCGAGGACTGTGTGTATGGACTTCGAGTTTCCTCATGCTGGCTGGGGAATTCTGGGAATTGAAGTCCATACACCTTAAAGTTAGCTATTGAGCGGGTCATATATCAGCTGCTGAACTGCATCTTCCTCCCCTTTTTCACAATATTATCCTGTTCGTAGCAATTGCCCCATCTAGTGACTGCTTTTTCCTTAAGATGACTAGGCATTGTAAAAATAAATCTTTTCTTTTCTCTTGTTCTAATGACTGTTTGTTTTCTTTCCTGGGTGCGACAATCATAGAATTATGATTTATGATTCTGGATGGTTGCGTTATTTTCTCCAGGGATTAAGCATGTCTCTTTAAAATGAGCTAATTGTTGAATTAGATTAAACAGGTCCTTTGCTCAGGTTGACACTTGCACAAAACCTTAGTTGTCACAAGAGGCAGTCAGACTTTATTTATCTATTTATTAGATTTTCATCCCAACTCAAGGAGGTGAACATATTTAATATTTCTTCTTCCTCCTATTTTCCCCAAAACAACAACCCTGTGAGGTGGGTTGGGCTGAGAGAGAGGGACTGGCCCAAAGTCACCGAGCCGAGCCAAGACTAGAACTCACCTGGTGATTGGCCCAAAGTCACCCAGTTGGCTTTCATGCCTAAGGCGGGACTAGAATTCTCCATCTCCTGGTAATTGGCCCAAAGTCACCCAATCGGCTTTCATGCCTAAGGCGGGACTAGAACTCACCGTCTCCTGGTGATTGGCCCAAAGTCACCCAGTCGGCTTTCATGCCTAAGGTGGGACTAGAACTCATCGTCTCCAGCTGATTGGCGCAAAATCACCCAGTCAGCTTTCATGCCTAAGGCGGGACTAGAATTCTCCATCTCCTGGTGATTGGCCCAAAGTCACCCAGTCGGCTTTCCTGCCTAAGGCGGGACTAGAACTCACCATCTCCAGGTGATTGGCGCAAAATCACCCAGTCGGCTTTCATGCCTAAGGCCGGACTAGAATTCACCAACTCCTGGTTCCTAGGCCACCATCTTCACCACTACAACAAACTGGATTTCTTTGCTGAATAAAAAGCAGAATTATATGGAGGCTCTTACAATCTCTGATTTTGTTTGAGGATTAAAGGAATGTTTCTTCTTATAAACAGGCAGCCAATAAGCTATGACAATCGTGTTTCGTTGACAGCGAATGTCTAGGTGACCTCTGGGGATAAGATACTCTGTCAACTAGTTGGCCATCTTAAGCTAGAGTCCCCTTCATTTTTCCCTGTCCAAGTCTACTATTTTCTGACCAGGTTGTCTTCCAGAAACCCACTAGTTTTCCAGCCTGATTCAGAGATATAGATCGGTCCCAATTAGCAGCCAACTCATTCGGTACCCGGCTTGGGAGATGTCTTGAACTCGCAGCTTCTGCTGAAACAACAGATGCACCTGTGGCCAAGAAGACTTTCACCCAAATTCATCTGGAAATGTTCCCATTTCTAGACCAGGAGGTCCTTCAGTTGCTCATTCCTGCCCTAGCTAGACTGTTGCAAGGTGCCGTACATGGGGCTCCCCTTGAAGATTGCTTGGAACCAGGTTTCCTAACTTTGACAACTTTAAGACCTGTGGACTTCAACTCCCAGAATTCCCCAGCCAGCATTGTCGAAGTCCACGGGTCTTAAAGTTGCCAAGGTTGGGAAACCCTCAGCTAGAAGCTGCATGTGATGAGCATCCTGTGAGTTATTGCTCTGGACACCCATAGGCTCCTGGTTGCAATTGAAGTTCTGATTGCTGTTTATAAGGCTCCTTGTGGCATAGTTACTTGAAGGGCTGTCTATCTTCCATAATTTCTGCCCTTTCAGAAAAGTGTCTAGTTCAGGGGTAGGCAACCTTGGCTCTTTTATGACTTGTGGACTTCAACTCCCAGAATTCCTGAGTCAGCATGACTGGTTCAGGAATTCTGGGTATTGAAGTCCACAAGTCATAAAAGAGCCAAGGTTGCCTACCCCTGGTCTAGTTTAATTAAAAGAAAGACTGGGGTGACATGATAGCAGTCTTTCAATATTTGAGGGGCTGCCACAAAGAAGAGGGGGGGTGTCAATCTATTCTCCAAAGCACCTGAAGGCAGGACAAGAAGCAACGGGTGGAAACTAATCAAGGAGAGAAGCAACCTAGAAATAAGGAGAAATTTCCTGACAGTGAGAACAATTAGCCAGTGGAACCACTTGCCTCCAGAAGTTGTGGATGCTCCATCACCGGAGGATTTTAAGAAGAGATTGGACACCCATTTGTCTGAAATGGTATAAGGTTTCCTGCCTGAGCAGGGGGTTGGACTAGAAGACCTCCAAGGTCCCTTCCAACACTGTTATTCTGTTAAAATTGGGCAGAGCTGACATTCTCCAGATTGTTTTCATTTAAACCATTTTAGCCCTTGGATTGCTGCAGCTCAGATACAGCGATGTAACTAAATATTGTGCACAGGGCCAGGCAGCAAACAGGAAATTTCAGCCATTTTGTTTTCCATTATTGATTGATTCATTCATCTATTATTGAGCTGATATCTCCTCTTTCGGTTTATGCTAACCTCCCGCCCTCAAGAACGGCTTACCGCAATTTTTGAGAAACGAGGAATATAAAACGTGAGCGAAAAAACAGTACAAATGAAAGTCAAACTGAAAAGTTAAAATTAGAAACAAAAGATCGTGATCACTTCGGGCTGATCTTGTTTAGATCTCCTCCGCTGATCAAGGCAAGACCAGATCTCTTCGTTGCATCAAATGAAGTAAATACGCTATACAATTAAAAAAAAAAAAAAATAGAAGGAGGATTAATTTATTCCAGTAATCAGAGGGAATTGATGCAAAAACAGAGACATGCAAAGGCTCCTTGCAAAGCAATTAGAATTTTTTGCAGAGGGATGAAAAAAGCCATCTAAAAAAAGATTTTAGAATATCAGACTTTTAGTATACCTCAGTGCCAGACGTGAATGCAGATGTAAGCAAGCATCCTTTATTATGCTAAATCAAGTTTTGTTAAATACGCTGCAGTTAGCCAGCTTCCTATACAGGTAGTCCTCGACTTACAACAATTCGTTTAGTGACCATTCGAAGCTCCAACGGCACTGAAAAAGTGACTTAGGCCTATTTTTCACGCTTAACGACCGTCGCAGCGTCCCCATGGTCACGTGATCAAAATTCGGACACTTGGCGACTGATTCGTATTTATGACGGTCGCAGTGTCCCGGGGTCACGTGATCCCCTTTCGCGACCTTCTGACAATCAAAATCAATGGGGAAGCCAGATTACTAATTAATGGGGAACCGTGTTACTAATTAAAACAACTGCCGTGATTCACTTAACAACTGCGGCAAGAAAGATGGGACAGAACTCAGGTAACAAATGTCTCACTTAGCGACATAAATTCTGGGCTCAACTGTGGTCGTAAATCGAGGATGACCTGTACCGTGTTATTTTCTCCCTCTGCATTCACAGGTTTTTGTGGGCTTTTTCGAGAATGACAACAAGAACAACGTGCGTTCCCCCCCACACACACTTCAGAAAGAAATGTGTGCTCAATGCTAATCACAGATAATTCCCTTCTCTTTATTTGCTCCATTTCAAGAATTACGATGTTAATATTCTGTGAAATCCTCGCTTTTCCTCTTTTCAAGTGAGTTTGAACGTTTTCTCGTCCGGAGAGTTTGAGGGCCAGTCTCTTGAGCTGAATCAGCCTTGCAGCTGCTTTGAGAATTTCTTCTTTTTTAAAAAAAAATATGTTGCCTTAAAGACATTCAAGGCCTTATCTCTCTGGACCCACCAGGAGAGTAAACAAATTTACCACCGCTAAACCGTTTCCACTACTTCGCAGTAATCCAATTGTTATCTGTTGGAATTAATTGACACTAGCCTCAAATGTGTCTAAAGCCAAGAGAAGGAATAATATTTTACCAGGAAAAGAAAATCAGGGCTGTAACATCTCAATATTAACTAGGTTTTTCACCCTGCTTAGATTTTTTTTAAAAAAAATCAATCAGTTAGTTCAGTGGTCCCCAACCTTTCCGGTTTTGTGGACCAGTGGGGGGGGGGAGAGAAAATAGTTTTGTGCGAGCGGCGGGCACTCACACGCACCTGTAAAGCTGCATTTGAGTGAGGGGCGGGCACTCACACGCACCTGTAAAGCTGCATTTGAGCGAGGGGCGGGCACTCACACGCACCTGTAAAGCTCCATTTGAGCGAGGGGCGGGCACTCACGCGCACCTGTAAAGCTCCATTTGAGCGAGGGGCGGGCACTCACGCGCACCTGTAAAGCTCCATTTGAGCGAGGGGCGGGCACTCACGCGCACCTGTAAAGCTCCATTTGAGCGAGGGGCGGGCACTCACGCGCACCTGTAAAGCTCCATTTGAGCGAGGGGCGGGCACTCACGCGCACCTGTAAAGCTCCATTTGAGCGAGGGGCGGGCACTCACGCGCACCTGTAAAGCTGCATTTGAGCGAGGGGCGGGCACTCACGCGCACCTGTAAAGCTGCATTTGAGCGAGGGGCGGGCACTCACGCGCACCTGTAAAGCTCCATTTGAGCGAGGGGCGGGCACTCACGCGCACCTGTAAAGCTCCATTTGAGTGAGGGGCGGGCACTCACGCGTACCTGTAAAGCTCCATTTGAGCGAGGGGCGGGCACTCACACGCACCTGTAAAGCTCCATTTGTGCAAGCGGCGGGCACGCCCACCCTTCGCAAAAAATGGAGCTTCATGCCTAAGTGAGAGTGCCCACATGTCGGGAGTGGGTTTTTATACCCTCTGGGGCTCTTGAGGTTGTTTCCTGTTCCTGTTTGAGGCTTTTTTATTTCCTGTGTCATGTATTTTGACCTGAGTCTGTGTGTGCCCCTTTGGCATCTGTGGGTTAATCCTATTGTGTCCTGTCTTAGACTTTGGGTGGGGTATGTAGATTTTAGGTGTCTTTGTCTTCCTAAGCTTCTAGCTGGAGGCCTCCAGCCTTTCTGAATGGATTATCACATCTGCATTTCTACAGAGCTGGTTTCTGCTTGGGGGAGGGAGACTTGGGGCTATTAAGAAAAACTGGGCATGCTTTTCTGCCTCTTTTAAGATCTTTTGAGGAAATATAATATTCTACCCTTTTAATATTTCCTTCTCTGGGGGGGGGGAGGGTGTGTCTGACTTCCCACAGCCACTAGGATTAGAACCCCGGAGAAGCGTATATAAGTGTCCCAAACCATTTTTACATCTGCCCTGCTCAAAAACGTATTGAAATAACAGTTTTATCAGGACAGAGTAATAAACATAGGAATGAAATGAGGCTATTTAAATTCTTAACGGCATAACGCACTCGCTTTAGTTTTCGGAAAGCAGAGGCTTGAAGCGTCTGTGTGTTCCTTACCGTGAGCTATGGAAACAGAATATTATTTTTTTCCCCTTTAATCTCCCGCTGACATCATAAACGCGAAAGTTGAATATTGATTGGAAGTGCAGCTAGGCAGAAATTAGTCAGCAAGGTTTATTAATATCCCTTTCTCAGTTTAATAGAAATAGCGGGGTGGGGAGGGGGGGAGGTGTGGATTCCAGGAAGCACACTTGACATTAGTTTTTGCATCATAGCTGAATCTCAGACGCTGTTGAATCGTGTCCATTAATGGAAGGAGCCTGGTTGGATAAAAACAGACAATCCACTCGGCTGACAGCATCTCTCTGGCAGTTTTTCATATCTCCTGCTGACTAATGCCGCTTTAATTGGAGATGGTTGCAGGAATTGGGTATGTCTAGTTTAATGAAGAGAAGGACTGGGGGGGGGGGACATGATAGCAGTGGTCTAATATTTAATGATAGTAATAGTAATAGTAGTAGTAGTAGTAGTAGTAGTAGTAGTAATAGTAATAATAATAATAATAATAATAATAATAATAATAATAATAATAATAATAATAATAATAATAATAATAATAATAATAATAATAATAATAATAATAATAATAATAATAATAATAATAATAATAATAATGATAATGATAATAATAATAATAGAGTTGGAAGAAATGGAAAAAAAAATACAAAATATCGCGATCTGGCCATCGAAACTGCGCGATTATGGATGAAACGTGTAACAGTGGTACCCATTGTCATTGGGGCACTGGGAACTGTGTCCAAAAACTTTGCAAAATACATCAAGAAACTGCAGCTTCCTGCAATAACTCCAGCAATGTTACAAAAAAAACTGCGCTGCTCGGAACATCTTATATTTTAAGGAGGTACCTGGTTGACACCTAGGATGCTGGCAGCAACCCGTGTCAACCATCAGCGCCAGCCAATTTGAAGGTTCAGTTGACTGAGATTCCTGTCTAACGAATAGAAGATAATAATAATAATAGAGTTGGAAGGGACCTCGGAGGTCATCTAGTCCAACCCCCTGCGCAGGCAGGAAATCCTATATACCATTTCAGACCAATGGCTGTCCAGTCTCTTCTTAAAAACTTCCTGTGTTGGAGCACTTAAAGAGATATTCAATAAAATCTCAGCCTTAGGAAAGGGGAGACCCAAATAAGCCGCAACTTAGTCGTGTTAATGATGATAGCAACTTCTCTGTTGTTGTTTTTCCTCTTGGGCAGATTCCTTACGAAACGTGAGTCACGGCCCCCGCTCATCCCCAGCCGAGCTCAGCGGCTCCAACCCACGGCTGCTGCGGGAACGAAAGACATCCGCTCCTTCGCACTCAAGCCAGCCCACCCTCTTCACTTTTGAGTCACCGTCTAACCATATCCGGACCATGCTTTCCACCAGCGCTCCTCAAGACTATCTCTTTTTACACCAATGCATGAGCCAGAAATCAGAAAATACTAGGTAACTCTGGCTTTATCCAATAACTCTTTTTAATCTATAGCAGCGGTTCCCCAACTTCTCGGTCCACGGCCTGTTAGGAAGCGGGCCGCACAAGTAGCGGGTGAGCGCACCAGCGCACGAAGCTCCATTTGCGCAAGCAGTGGTGCATATGTGAAACCCTCCCCTCTCCATCACCAGTACCTAACCCTAACTGCAACCCTAACCCCTAACACTAAAACTAAAGCCTAACCCTAACCCCTAACTCTAAACCCTAACCCTAACCCTAATCCCTAACCCTAATCATCCTGGGGAATCACCTGGTGATTTGTCCAAAGTCATCCAGCTATCTTTCATGCCTAAGACAGAACTAGAACTCACCATCTCCTGGTGATTGGCCCAAGGTCACCCAGTTGGTTTTCATGCCTAAGGCGGGACTAGAACTCACCATCTCCTGGTGATTGGCTCAAAGTCATCCAGTTGGCTTTCATGCCTAAGGCGGGACTAGAATTCCCCGTCACCTGGTGATTGGCCCAAAATCACCCAGCTGGCTTTCGTGCCTAAGGTGGGACTAGAACTCATCATCTCCTGGTGATTGGCCCAAAGTCACCCATCTGGCTTTCATGCCTAAGGTGGGACTAGAATTCCCCATCACCTGGTGATTGACCCAAAGTCACCCATCTGGTTTTCATGCCTAAGGCGGAACTACAACTCACCATCTCCTGGTGATTGGCCCAATGTCCCTCAACCAGCCTTCACGGCTAAGGTGGGACTTGAACTCGGGGTCTCCTGCTTTCTCGTGTGATGTCTTAGCCCCTGGCTGTCGCGATCAACGCAGTAATCCTTCTTCCTCTCCTTCTTTCCTTGCTAGGAGCGCCAGCTTCTCTCAAGCCACCCGCTTCTTCATGAGGAGCGACCCCTCGGTTCAGAAGGTGTCTCAGGAGAACGGCCACTGCGTCAACGGGGTGGGGGGCGGGCAAGTCCACGGTTTCTACAGTTTGCCCAAACCGAACCGGCACAACTCGGAGCTGAGGGACAGCGCTTACGACTTGCCCAGGAGCTTTGGCTGCTACGCCTACACCAAGTCGAGCCTCACCGGCTCGGAGACGTCGGATAGCGAGGAGGTCTACACCTTCAAGACCCCCAACAGCACCCTTTGCAAAGAGTTTGGGGAACTTTCCACCGACTCCTACGACGTTCCCGGCACCCCTCTCTCCATTTACCAGATTCCACGGACCTTCACGCTCGACAAGAACCACAACGCCTTGGCGGTGGCTTCGAGTGACACGGGGGCAACGCCTCCCCCGAGACCGCCCAAGCCGGGGCAGGCCGAATCCCGCTGGGGCAGCCCCCAACAACGCCTGATGGACGGCGAAGGCCTCAGCACGAGCCCAGTAGTTACGACCATTCCCCGAAGGAACACGCTGCCAGCAGTGGAGAACTGCCGGTTACACCGAGGTAGCTCCAATCTCTGGAGGTTTTCAAGAAGAGTCTGGACAGCTATTTCTCATAGGGTTTCCTGCTTGAGCAAGGGGTTGGACTAGATCCGAGGTCACCAACCTTTGTCGGTTGGCGGACCGGAGGAAAAGGGAGGGGGAAGCATTTTTCACGGGCGCACGGGGCCACGAGCATGCACGCACCACAAATGGGGCGGGGCTAGCGCCCGCGTGATACTCACTACCTCTGCCCCGTTCTTGCGTGGCACAGCGCCTTGTTTCTGCGCCCCACGGTGTGGCGGCGACCATTTGTTCTGTTCCGTTCCATTCCGTTCCGTTCCGTTCCGTTCTATTCCATTCATATTCTGTTCTATTCTATTCTATTCTGTTCTGTTCTGTTCTGTTCCGTTCCGTTCCGTTCCGTTCCGTTCTATTCTATTCTATTCTATTCTATTCCATTCCATTCCATTCCATTCCATTCCATTCCATTCCATGTTCTATTCTATTCTATTCTATTCTATTCTATTCTATTCTATTCTATTCTATTCTATTCTATTCTATTCCATATTTTCTATTCTATTCTATTCTATTCTATTCTATTCTATTCTATTCTATTCTATTCTATTCTATTCTATTCCATTCCATTCCATTCTATATTTTCTATTCTATTCTATTCTATTCTATTCTATTCTATTCTATTCTATTCTATTCTATTCTATTCTATTCTATTCTATTCTATTCCATTCCATTCCATTCTATTCCATCCCATTCCATTCTATTCTAGACCTAGGGGCAGATTATTTGAAAGGCCATCTTTTTTCCAGTCATGTCTACCTCACCCACCAGAGCAGGGAGGCAGGGAATGTTAGGAGTGCCTTCTCTTAAGGTGACAACCAGCACCTTGAATTGGGCCATGTAGCTGAGCTACTGCTTTTTTCCATCAGAAGATTATTTTAGTAAGGGGCCTTTTCCCAACATTCCTCTTATTGGCAGCCCCAACTTATATGAAGAATGGGGATGAAACTGACCTTCTGCATTTGAGGTGTTGACTTGCTCTACTGTGTTTTCTTGCTCATTTTCATGCTTTCGATTCCAGCTTCTTCCTGTGAAGCCTATGAATATCCCCAGCCCAGCGTCAGTGGCACAGGGCCATCAGCAGAGCCTGCAAATGTTGGACCCAGTTCGTATCTGGTGAGCTTTGCGGGGCTTCAAGAAACATCTCAAGTTGCTTGTTAGAGGTCTATGATGGAGATTCTCAGTCATCCAGGTCATGGTTATCCCAAAGTTATTTTTTTTTTTTCAAAAGGCAACTGGACTTTCTTGGGTTTTTTTCCCTTGAAAAAGTTTCAAGAGGAGGAGGAGGAGGAGGAGGAGGAGGGAAAAGAAGAAGAAGAAGAAGAAGAAGAAGAAGGAGGAGGAGGAGGAGGAGGAGGAGAGGAGGAGGAGGGAGGAGGAGGAGGAGGAGGAGGGAGTGAGGAGGAGGAGGAGGAGGAGGAGGAGGAGGAGGAGGAGGAAAGTTAATTGAGACATAGGAAAAAGGAAAGCAGAAGGAAGAAGAAGAAGAAGAAGAAGAAGAAGAAGAAGAAGAAGAAGAAGAAGAAGAAGAAGAAGAAGAAGAAGAAGAAGAAGAAGAAGAAGAAGAAGAAGAAGAAGAAGAAGAAGAAGAAGAAGAAGAAGAAGAAGAAGAAACAACATTTTCTTGAGTGAGAAGCAAAACATTTTTAAGGAAAAAAACAAGAAACTCCAGTTGTCATTTGAAAAAGCACCTTTGGGACAAGTTGCTTGTTGGTTCTTCTGCAAATCTTCAGGAAACCTGTTTGGAGGACTGCACACTGCTGGAAAGCCTTTGGTCCTGATGACAACATTGGAACTGGAGCTGACCAAAGCTAGAATCCGGTGGAGCAATTTCTCCTGCAATTACTGTTGTCCGCCCTAGTGACAAGCAATGGCAAGGCAACTGGACTTTCTTTGAAGACATTTCGCTTGCCATCCAAAAAGCTTCTTTAGTTCCTTCCATGATCTGAAGAAGCTTCTTGGATGACAAGCGAAACGTCTTCAAGAAAAACAAAGAAATTTCAGTTGCCTTTTTTAAAAAATTTTTTTTTAAAAAAGCACCTTTGGGACCACCACGTCTTGGATGGCTGAGAATCTCCATAGACCTTTTGCTGTATTAATCGTTTCGTTCAGTTACTTCTATTAGGGGTGACCATGTTTTTCATCGAAATTATTGTAATTCTTGTATTTCTGGATTGACTTTATCTTATTATTATTGCTATTGTTGTTGAAATAATTTAACTTTTGCGCTGGTTGAATTGTCCCACGGCAAGTTGAGTGGGCTGCCAGCTGAAACAGCCGATGAAACACGAGGGTCATCCACAATTTAAAGTAAATAAATAATTATTGGCTGATATATGTTAACAACCTCATAGAATTCTCTTTTCCTCTCTTTGCCCCTGCAGAGAGCAATCATGTCTTTCTCCAGTACTTTCCAAGGTATTGTCTAGAGCAGGGGTAGGCAACCCTGGCTCTTTTATGACTTGTGGACTTCAACTCCCAGAATTCCCGAGCCAGCCATGCTGAGGGGAAAGGGAGAGGTTTCCAAGCTGAGCCATGCTGGCTCAGGAATTCTGGGAGTTGAAGTCCACAAGTCATGAAGGGGCCAAAGTTTCCCTCATGCTGGCTCAGGAATTCTGGGAGTTGAAGTCCACAAGTCATGAAGGGGCCAAAGTTTCCCCCATGCTGGCTCAGGAATTCTGGGAGTTGGAGTCCACAAGTCATGAAGGGGCCAAAGTTTCCCTCATGCTGGCTCAGGAATTCTGGGAGTTCAAGTCCATGAGTCATGAAGGGGCCAAAGTTTCCCTCATGCTGACTCAGGAATTCTGGGAGTTGAAGTCCACGAGTCATAAAAGAGCCAAGTTGCCTACCCCTGGTCTAGAGGCTTAAGGACTAGAAACTTGTCTTCATCAAGCAAAGTTGAAATTCAGGCTGCCTTGCAGCCCTAGGGAAGGAATGTTTTCTTACATTCCCTCTTCTGACTCAACTTTTACTTTCTGTCCCAGCAAAACAAAACCGCCGTGGCTCGCTCCCACAGTACAGACTCCGAAGACAACTACGTGCCCATGAATCCAGGCTCTTCCCTCCTGCAGAGCGTGGAGGGCTCCAGTGACAGCTCCCAGCACCTCTACATCCCAATGAGCCCTGGGCCACATCACCTGGACCTGATGGGCCACGCCTCGGCCACCTTCCCAGCGCAGAAAGGCGGCGGCAGCAGCTCCCAGCCCTCCAGGCGGATGAGTGAAATCCAGCCCCCGCCCATCAACCGCAACCTGAAACCAGATCGGAAAGGTGAAGACTTGCAACAAGAAGGGAGTGGACCAGGGCGCTCTTTCGAAAGGATGGATGGATGGATGGATGGGTGTATGATGAAAAGAAAGATGGATGGATGGAGGAGTGGATGATGAATGGAGGATGAAAAGGAAGATGGAGAGAGGGGTGGGTGATGGTTGGATGGAGGATGAATGGATGGAGGATGGATGGAGGATGAAAGAAAGGATGGGTGGATGGATGGATGGATGGATGGATGGATGGATGGATGATGGTGGATGGATGGATGGATGGATGATGAAAGGAAGGATGGGTGGATAGATGGATAATGAAAAGATGGATGGGTGGAAGGATGGATGGGTGGATGCTGGAAAAGATGGATGGATGGGTGTATGATGAAAAGAAAGATGAATGGATGGATGAAGGAGTGGATGATGAATGGAGGATGGATGGATGATGAAAAGGAAGATGGAGAGAGGGGTGGGGGTTGGTTGGGTGGAGGATGGATGATGAAAAGAATGGGTGAATGGATGGATGGATGATGAAAAGAAGGATGGGTGGAAGAATGGATGGATGATGAAAAGGATGGGTGAATGGATGGATGGATGGATGATGAAAAGGATGGATGGGTGTATGATGAAAAGAAAGATGGATGGATGGATGCTGGAAAAGATGGATGGATGGGTGTATGATAAAAAAGAGGGATGGATGGATAGATGGATGGAGTGAATGATGATGGATGGATGGATGATGAAAAGGAAGATGGAGAGAGGGGTGGGTGGTTGGGTGGAGGATGGATGATGGATGATGAAAAGAATGGGTGGATGGATGGATGGATGGATGATAAAAGGAAGGATGGGTGGATAAATGGATAATGAAAAGATGGATGGGTGGAAGGATGGATGGATGGATGCTGGAAAAGATGGATGGGTGGATGATGAAAAGCAAGATGGATGGATGGATGGAGGAGTAGATGATGAATGGAGGCTGGATGGGTGATGAAAAGGAAGATAGAGAGAGGGCTGGGTGATGGTTGCGTGGAGGATGGATGGATGATGAAAGGAAGGAAGGATGGGTGGATAGATGGATAATGAAGATGGATGGGTGGAAGGATGGATGGATGGATGCTGGAAAAGATGGATGGGTGGATGATGAAAAGAAGGATGGATAGAAGAGTGGAGGATGGATGGATGGATGGATGATGAAAGGAAGGATGGGTGAATAAATGGATGATGAAAAGATGGATGGGTGGATGATGAAAAGATGGATGGATGGAAGAGTAGATGATGAATGGAGGATGGATAGATGATGAAGATGGAGAGAGGGATGGGTGACAGTTGGGTGGAGGATGGATGGGTGGAAGGATGGGTGGATGATGAAAAGAAGGATGAGTGGATGGATACTGGAAAAGATGGATGAATGGGTGGATGGATAGATGGATGGATGATGAAAAGAAAGATGGATGGATCTAGGAATGGATGATGAATGGAGGATGGATGAAGGATGAAAAGGAAGATGGAGAGAGGGGTGGGTGATGGTTAGTTGGGTGGAGGATAGATGCATGGATGCATGGATAGTTGGAGTTGTGTCCTAAGACCGGTCATTGCATGGGTGTTCTGCTGATTTTATTGATCCATCAAACTGAAAGTAGATAGTGATGATATGACCACAGGGGGGCGTGGCTGTTGCCCCTTTGAATTTGGGTCGTAAGTAGCCTTTCGGAGGTCTGTTGCAAGCGCTGAACGGTCGCTAAGCGATCAGTTGTAAGTCTGTACCTACTTTCAGTTTGACGGACAAATATAGCAACAAAAATATTAAATTTCTTTAGACTCGCCCTGCGGATTTTGCCCCTTTAATGTCATGGTGGGCAAATCAACCCAAGGAAGGTGGAGACCATATACAAACCACAGAAGGCCACAAGAGACCTCAAAGTTGTCTTCCATTTGATGCCTGTGGGAAATATTATACTTTTAATAATTTCAGCTCAATGGAGCCTCAAGCAGCACTCCAGCCTAAATCTGCTTCTCTTTCTCGTCCAGCTAAACCGACCCCCCTTGACCTAAGGGGCAATTCAGTCATTGATGAACTGCCCTTTAAATCGCCAGTCACAAAATCGTGGTCTAGACCCGGGTGAGTATAACACTGCCTTGTTTTTAAAAGAGCCAGTTTGGTTTAATGATTATTGGAAAACCAGGAGATGGTGAGTTCGAGTCCCGCCTTAGGCATGTAAGTCAGCTGGGTCACTTTGGGCCTCTCACCAGGAGACAGTGAGTTGTAGTCCCGCCTTAGGCATCAAAGCCAGCTGGGTCACTTTGGGCCAATCAGCAGGAGACTGTGAGTTCTAGTCCCGCCTTAGGCATCAAAGCCAGCTGGGTGACTTTGAGCCCATCACCAGGTGAGTTCTAGTCCCATTTTATGCATGAAAAACAGGCTGAGTGGCTTAAAGCCCAATGCACCTCACAAGGTTGTTATTTTGGGGGAAAATAGGAAGAATGAAAGAGTATCATGCATAAGGCGCCACTATGAGTTCTAGTCCCACCTTAGGCATGAAAGCCAGCTGGGTAACTTTGATCCAAATACCAGGAGACTGTGAGTTCTAGTCCTGCTTTAGGCATGAAAGCTGGCTGGGTGACTTTGGGCCAATCACCAGGAGACAGTGAGTTCTAGTCCTGCCTTAGGCATGAAAGCCAGCTGAGTGACTTTGGGCCAATCACCAGGAGACAGTGAGTTCTAGTCCCGCCTTAGGCATGAAAAACAGACTGAGTGACTTTGGGCCGGTCACTTTTTCTCTCAGCCCAAGCCACCTCATAGGGTTGTTGTTGTGAGGAAAATGGGAGGATGAAAGCGCATTAGCTACGTTCTCCTGCTTGAATTATATATACAGGGTAGTCCTTGACTAATTTGCTAAGCAAGACCGTTGTTAAGTGAGTTTTGCCCCATTTTATGACCTTTCTTACCGCAGTTGTTAAGTGAACCACTGCAGACGTTAAGTTAGTCACACAGTTGTCGGCTAAGGAATTCTGGGAGTTGAAGTCCATCCATCTTAAAGCCAGCAAGGTTGAAAAACACTTCCTAAACCAGGGGTCTTCAATCTTGGCCCTTTTATGATTTGTGGACTTCAACTCCCAGAATTCCTGAGCCAGCATGGGGGAACTATGGCCCCTCATGACTTGGGGACTTCAACTCCCAGAATTCCTGAGCCAGCATGGGGGAACTATGGCCCCTCATGACTTGGGGACTTCAACTCCCAGAATTCCTGAGCCAGCATGGGGGAACTATGGCCCCTTCATGACTTGTGGACTTCAACTCCCAGAATTCCTGAGCCAGCATGGGAGAACGATGGCCCCTTCATGACTTGGGGACTTCAACTCCCAGAATTCCTGAGCCAGCATGGGGGAACGATGGCCCCTTCATGACTTGGGGACTTCAACTCCCAGAATTCCTGAGCCAGCATGGGGGAACTATGGCCCCTCATGACTTGGGGACTTCAATTCCCAGAATTCCTGAGCCAGCATGGGGGAACTATGGCCCTTTTATGACTTGTGGACTTCAACTCCCAGAATTCCTCAGCCAACATGGGGGAACTATGGCCCCTTCATGACTTGTGGACTTCAACTCCCAGAATCCCTCAGCCAGGCACGCTAGCTGAGAAATTCTGGGAGTTGAAGTCCACAAATCATAAAAGGGCCAAGTTTGAAGACCCCTGTCCTAAACACTTAGGAAATATTCCCCCCCACACACGCGCACACACAGAGCTGTGCAGTTTTTCAGACTCCAAAGGTGCTTTTGTGGTGTTTACAGCTAATTCTGCCACTCCTTAAAAAATGGAGTGAATCTTTTCCTGGGATTGTGCTGTCGCAGCGAAGAACAACTGCACAATTCTGGGGAATATACACAGCTGTTCAAGAATACAGGGCCTGGGTCTGCCAGATTCCTCAAAGCACATTTGGGTCAAAGCACGGCCCATCTCTTCCCCTTAATGCTAAAATAGCCCCTGACCCTTCTAACGTAGAGCATCTTTCCCCTGGGGCTGAGCTAGCAATCCGCCCATTAACAGTTGAATGGAGCTGTCTGTTAGGCTGCAGACAATTTGTCATGCCCTAATTCAGATTATAAATTCATTGTCTGGGAGGAGAAAGATGGGTTTGTCTCTTGGTGAGGTCACTGTTCTTGAGTCACCCACTTTCCACCAGCTCAGACATTTAAGCCCAGAATTTGCAAAACCACAGGGGTTGAGTTCACACAGCATCCTAAGGCAGGCCCAAACAATTCCCATGTATAGTATAAAATCAGAAGCCAACCCCATAGCTTCAAAAGACAGAGCAATTGAGTTGGAAGGGACCTTGGAGGTCTTCTAGTCCAACCCCCTGCTCAAGCCACAAAGAAGAGGGGGTCAACTTATTTTCCAAAGCGCCAGAGGTCAGGACAAGAAACGATGGATGGAAACTCATCAAGGAGAGAAGCAATCTGGAATTGAGGAGAAACTTCCCAACAGTGAAGACAATTAATCAGTGGAACAGCTTGCCACCAGAAGTTGTGGGTGTTCCATCACTGGAGGCTTTGAAGAAGAGACTGGACAGCCATTTGTCTGAAATGGTATAGGGTTTCCTGAGCAGGGGGTCGGACTAGAAGACCTCCAAGGCCCCTTCCAGCTCTATTCTGAATGAATGACTTGCCTCCAGAGGTTGTGGATGCTCCATCACTGGAGGTTTTCAAGAAGAGATTGGGAAACCATTTGTCTGAAATGGTGTAGTAGGGTGTCTTGCTTGATCAGGGGGTTGGACTAGAAGACCTCCAAGGTCCCTTCCAACTCTGTTATTCCTTATACCGTTCTAGACAAATGGCTGTCCAGTCTCGAAAACCACCAGTGACGGAGCACCCACAACGTCTAGAGGACGCAAAGCCTTATTCAAACAATTTCCACCGGTGCTCAATTCTGAAACACTTTTTCAAGATGCCATTTTGCCTTGGTATGCTTTCAGCCCGGCTCTTTGTAGTTGGGCATGTTGCGTGCTACCATGTGCTCACTTGATTATCTGAATGGTGAGGTCTGACCTGTATCCTGAATTCTTCATCGTATTCCTTTATCTTGGTTACTTCCCTGTTCTTCAGCTTGGAAGCTCTAACTGTGGGGTCCTCGCTGCTCTCTGAGCTTGGTGGTTTTCTTGCAGACGTTTCATTACCTAGCTAGGTAACATCATCAGTGCTAGAAGGGAGGGTGTTTGTGGAATGATGGAGGAGGAGGAGGAGGAGGAGGAGGAGGAGGAGGAGAACTGTGGGGTCTTTGTGCTCTCTGAGCTTGGTTGTTTTCTTGCAGGCGTTTCATTACCTAGCTAGGTAACATCATCAGTGCTAGAAGGGAGTGTTTGTGGAATGGAGGAGGAGCAGAAGGGAGGAGGAGGAGGAGGAGGAGGAGGAGGAGGAGGAGAACTGTGGGGTCCTTGATGCTCTCTGAGCTTGGTGGTTTTCTTGCAGATGTTTCAGTACCCGACTAGGTGACATCATCAGTGCTAGAAAGGAGCGGGGTTTGCACTCTGTTTATATACTAATGGCTTGTCCTGTCAGTTTTGGAAGGAATGTTCTTTAACAGTACAGAATAACAGAATTGAAAGGGACTTTGGAGGTCTTCTAGTCCAACCCCTGCTCAAACAGGGGACCCTACATCATTTACTCTGTATACCATTTAAAATTTCTTGGTAGTTCCTTGATTAGGCTGTTGTTTACTGTTAGCTTGTTTTGCCTGCATTGGTAGTTCCTTGATTGGGGTCTTGTTTACTTGATTGTTAGTCTAGTGCAGGGGTGTCAAACTGCTGGATGCGTCATGGCGAAACCACGCCCATCCCATTGCTAGCAATGGAAAAAAAAGTCACAATATGTCGCGACACGTCACGTGACGTGGCGAGTTTGACACCCCTGGTCTAGTGTTAATCTTGGTGTTACTCTCTGCTCATCTGGGTGTCGATTGCTGGTGAGGAAGCGTTTGGGTCTCTTGTTTAAGAAGAGATTGGACAACCACCTGTCTGAAACGGTATAAGTTTTCCTGCCTGAGCAGGGGGTTGGACTAGAAGACCTCCAAGGTCCCTTCCAGCGCTGCTATTCTGTTATTCTGTTTGCTTCCTTTGGGGCTGTTTGATTGTCTCTTTTGAACGGTGTGTAGATGTTGTTTATCTCAATGTGCCGGTTGATGGCCGATTTATCTGCCAGGCTTCCAGGAATTCTCTATCATCATTTTTGGACTTGACTTGGTCTAAGATGCTCACCGTTTCCCCGCTGAAACTATAGTTAAGTCTGTCCATCTGCTCCAAGCTTGGTAAATAAAACCCTCTTGTGACTTGTTGTAACTTCTCCTCTGGATGCTCTCATTTTAGCCAGACCTTCAATTCCAACTTTTCTCCATATTGTCGTCCCACCTCTACTCAAAGTATCACCAGCACCGACTCAGGAGATAGTGAAGAAAATTATGTGGCCATGGTAAGTTTTTATAAATGCTTCTTTCTCGTTTGAGCTTCTCTCCCACATCTACTGCGATGGATTGTAGTGAGGGGGGGAACATTCCCAAGAGAGGCAGCTAATCCCAGATATCCTGTGTGAGTGAATTCTGGGAGTTGAAGTCCACAAGACTTAAAGTTGACAAAGTTGGATGCTCTGGTTTTAAGTTACAGGTCATCCTCAACCTATGACCACCATTGAGCCCAACATTTCTGTTGCTAAGTGAGACAGTTCTTAAGTGAGTTTTGCCCCATTTCACGACCGTTTCTGCCACATTTCTTAAGAGAATCACTGCAGTTGTTAAATTAGTAACTTGGTCCCTAAGCGAATCTGGCTTCCACCATTGACTTTGCTTGTCAGAAGGTCGCAAAAGAGGATCACGTGATCCCGGGACACTGCAACCATCACAAATACATGCCAGTTGCCAAGCCTCCGAACTTTGATCACGTGACCACGGGGAGGCTGCAACGGTCATAGCTGTGAAAAACGTCCCTAAGTCCCTTTTTTCGAAGTTTTTTTGTAACTTCGAACGGTCACTAAATGAATGATTGTAAGTTGAAGATTGCCCATATTTATTTCTTAAAGGCTCTAAAATCCGGTTTCAAAATTTTGACACAGGACACAGGACTCAGGACTCACAGACCACTGAATAAAGGACAAGAAAATCTTACCATTAAGGTTCTGTCGGCATCTGGAAATAATAATAATAATAATAATAATAATAATAATAATAATAATAATAATAATAATAATAATAATAATAATAATAATAATAATAATAATAATAATAATAATAATAATAATAATAATAATAAAGTTGGAAGGTACATTGGAGGTCATCTAGTCCAACCCCCTGCTCAGGCAGGAAACCCTATACTGTTTCAGAAAAATGGCTGTCCAGTCTCTTAAAAACTTCCAGTGTTGGAGCATTCACAGCTTCTGGAGACAGGTAGTTCCACTGATTAATTGTTCCCACTGTCAGGAAGTTTCTCCTTAGTTCTAGGTTGCTTCTCTCCTTGATGAGTTTCCATCCGTCGCTTCTTGTCCTGCCTTCAGGCGCTTTGGAGAATAGCTTGACTCCCTCTTCTTTGGGGCAGCCCCTGAGATATTGGAACACAGGCAATAGCCTGCACACACTTGACTTACAAGCATTTGTTTAGTGACTCTTGAAAGTTATAAAAAAAGTGACTTATAAGTTACTGAAAAAAGTGACTTGGTTTTTCAGCCTTAACGATCATTCTAGCCTCCACATGGTCATGTGATTAAAATTTGGACACTTGGCAAGTGGCTTTTGCGACCTTTGACAAGTCAAGAGGGGAGCCCGATTTGCTTAACAACCTTGTTACTAACTTAACTGTCAAGGATGAAACTTTAGCAGCTACGTGCCTCTGCATTTCAACTTGCCTTTAGATTAAGGGGGGGGGAGGTGTTACTTTCAGGTGGGTAGATGGAGAAATGAAACTTCTTCGATTCAGCTACAGATCGTAGGAGCCTGAAACCTTTTCAAGGTCACCAGAACAGGTGCGGATTTGAAGCGGACGGTTCCCATAACAAAGTGGACTTGTTGATAATGGATTACGTAAGACGTTTGGGGGTTTGGCTGGGGAAAACTATTGTTTAAGTCTATGAATTGGTGTGGGAACCTCAGAGTTAGTTTTGCTTCGACATAACCAAGCTGTGTATCCAATAAACGGTAAGAATTTCGGAAACGCAATGAATCTGGAGTTTTATTTGAATTCTCCAAATGGATTCTCGAACAACTGCAGTGATTTATTTAACAACTGTGGCAAGAAAAGTCATAAAAACAGGTCAAAACTCAGCTAACAACCGTCTTGTTTAGCAACAGAAATGTTGGGCTCCATTGTGGTCGTAAGTCGAGGACTACCTGTAGATGAATGCATCTTTTATACTTATACTGAATTTCTGCACAAAGGGCCTTTTAGTCTGAATTCATGGGGAAGGGAACCTAATAACTTGCAGAAGTTAGGGAAATCAACCTTTTATGCAGATTTCGACTGATTGTTTGAACGGGCCTTTTGCTGTTGCTTTACTGATTGCTCCTAACGGCTTTAATTTTAGCAAAACCCAATTTCTGCATCTCCCATTCCAAGTGGGAAAAGTAGCCCGGCCCAAAAGAAGAGCAGCACAAGTGTTGATTACCTGGCTTTGGACTTTCAGCCGAGCTCACCTGGCCCTCACCGAAAGGTACGATCCAGTTCTGAAAGCTTTGTAACCATCCCACACCGAACCACAGACAAAACATGTGGGCATGGGACAACTGGCTGAAATTCAACTGAGTGGAAACTATGCCAGTTTGAGTGACAAACTCAACTAGAGAGCCAGTTTGGTCTAATAGTGAAGGCACCAGGCTAGAAACCAGGAGAGAGTGAGTTCTAGTACTACCTTAGGCATGAAAGCCAGCTGGGTAACTTTGAGCCAATCACCAGGAGACAGCGAGTTCTAGTCCCACCTTAGGCATGAAAGCTAATTGGGTGACTTTGGGCCAATCACCAGGGGACGCTGAGTTCTAGTCCCACCTTAGGCATGAAAGCTAATTGGGTGACTTTGGGCCAATCACCAGGAGACGGTGAGTTCTAGTCCCACCTTAGGCATGAAAGTTAATTGGGTGACTTTGGGCCAATCACCAGGAGACGGTGAGTTCTAGTCCCACCTTAGGCATCAAAACCGACTGGGTGACTTTGGGCCAATCACCACGAGACTGTGAGTTTAGTCCCGCCTTAGGCACAAAAATGTAACACAAAGCCACATCTAACTAGAAGGATGAAATGCAAGGAATCAGGGCAATTTTAGGACTCTGAGATCTTTTCCTAAGGATTTGGTAAAATTGCCCAAACTCCGCCAGTCAGCTTTTCTGCTCAAGGTGGGACTAGAACTCACCGTTTCCTGGTGATCGGCCCAAAGTCACCCAGCCAACTTTCATGCCTAAGGCGGGACTAGAACTCACCATCTCCTGGTGATTGGCCCAAAGTCATCCAGCCAGCTTTCATGCCTAAAGCGGGACTAGAACTCACCGTCTCCTGGTGATTGGCCCAAAGTCACCCAGCCAGCTTTCATGCCTAAGGTGGGACTAAAACTCACTGTCTCCTGGTGACTGGACCAAAATCATCCAGCCAGCTTTTATGCCTAAAGCGGAACTAGAACTCACTGTCTCCTAGTGATTGGCCCCAAATTACCCAGCTGGCTTTCATGGCTAAGGCAGGACTAGAACTCACTGTCTCCTGATGATTGGCCCAAAATCACCCAGCTGGCTTTCATGCAAGACTAGAACTCACAGTTTCCTGGTGATTAGCCCAAGTTCACCTAGCTGGCTTTCATACCTACAGCAGGATTAGAACTCACCACCTTCTGTTTTCTAGGCCAGCACCTTAACCACTACCCCAAACTAGCTCTACAGTACATGTAATTCCTTCTTACCGAAATGGAATATGTTTAATTAGAATATTTGTTTCACTGCATCTCCAACAACATAAACTGAAAACAGTCATTTCTAAGATTCTTTTTTTTTTATTGAAAAGTCTATTGAAATTTCAAGTCTATTGATTTTTTGGGGTGTTTTTTTTTTTAAACCTCCCTTTTATTAGTTAAATAAAACATTAAGGGAGGGGGGAAATTTCTTTTCTTGAATGGGTTGAATCTGACGCTTTGTACCGGTGTTTTTCGAGCTTGGCAACTTTAAGACTTGAGGACTTCAACTCCCAGAATTCCCCGGCCAGAGCATGGCTGGCTGGGGAATTCTGAGAGTTGAAGTCCACTTTATCTTCAAAGTTGCCAAATTTGAACCTTTAGTAAGTAAGCTTGTACAGGGATCTCCAACTTTGGCCCGTTTTAAGACTTGTGGACTTCAACTCCCAGAATTCCCCAGCCAGCATGGCTGGCTGGGGGATTCTGGGAGTTGAAGTCCACTTCTCTGAAAAGTTGCCAGGCCTGAAAAACACTGCTTTACATTGCAAGACAAACCAGGCAAAATCTGGACCGTTCTCCCATCTTTTCTCCTCCTCTCTCCTTTCTGCGGACAGCCTTCCACGTCCTCTGTGGCTTCGGATGAGAAAGTCGACTACGTGCAGGTGGACAAGGAGAAGACCCAAGCTTTGCAGAACACAATGCAGGAGTGGACCGATGTCCGGCAGTCGTCTGAGCCCAGCAAGACGGTGAAGCAGTAGCCAAGCGAGGGGCATGCTAGAGAAACCACAGAGGCTTCTAGCAGTCAAGGAGGCCATCAATTTGCTTTACCTTCTCTTTGGAGAAGATTCCAGAAAGGCTGAGCGGTTCTGCTTTTGAAAACAAACAAGTTCTTCAGGAAAACCTTTGGCTGAAAACCTGCATCAACCCTCCAAAAGGCATTTTTTTCCCCCAGTTATGAGTTAACTGCTGGCTGCCCTCCAAGGAATTCAGCGAATCAACGCTGACTTCTCATTCACCTGCCTGTGTCTAAACTTTCTTAGATCCATTTTCTATCTGCAGATCGCTATTTTGGCATCCAGCACCTTCTCCTTGCCGGTTTCCTGCCGTCGGTTGGAACTTTCAGCCTGATTTTGGCCTCTTTCTTCTGCCTCCAGCTCTTTTAGCGAGGACGCTGCTGGTGGTGACGTTGATGATAATAATAACAATAATAATAATAATAATAATGGCCAGCTACTCATCCTAAGTGGATCTGATTTCCAGCAGTCTCTTTACAAAGCGGTCTTAGCTGTATGGCTTCACAAAAGAGTGAAGAAATCTCCAAGCAATGCCTTTTATTTTTTTATTATTTTTTTTGGCTCCTTCTGTAAATTGCCCTCCTGCGAATTCCCTAAAGTGCGCAGTTGTCCTTCTGAGGACAAGCATGTCGAGAAAACAATAGTTCGTTGGTATAAATCAGCTTTTTAAATGCATTGTTCTCGAACTGAAATTAATTCCAAGTCTGCCGCCTTCCCACTCAACAAGGAAAAAAAAAATCTTCCTAATTCTCCCGCAGGAATTTTTAAGATTGGAGCATCTCTGGATGTTTTCGCAATAGTTTTCTCTTCGTAGAAGATATGATATCGGTGTCCGTGGATCTTACAATAGTTGAATCTGTGTTGGGCAGTAGTTGGTACCTGGTGTGCGATATATGTGGTAGAAGGACAGCATTTTGATGTTGGACCCTTATAGTGATGGTTATAAAAGCCTTGATATTTAAAAGTCCATCCACTCTACGTTTCAAGCTGCATTCGATGCCTGGCTACCTATCTCAAGCACTCCCAATTCGAAGCAAATCTTCGTTTTTAAAATACCTGTGTTTCCCCCAAAACAAGACCGGGTTTTATATTAATTAAATTTTGCTCCAAAAGGGCTTATTTTCTGGTTAGGTCTTATATTCAGGGAAATACGGTACTAAATGCATCTGTCTGGCTGATGATCTGAACTGGGGCTTATTTTTATATTACGAGCATCCTGACAAATCACGCTAGGGCTTATTTTCCGGTGGGGTCTTATTTTCAGGGAAATACGGTAGGAGCACGGGGGCTTGAGTGGTTGGGACACTGGGCAGGAGATTAGCAAGCCCACGTTCAAGGCCCAAGAACTGCGATGGGGCAGGGTTGAGCTCCCGTCCGTTGCTCCAGCTCCTGCCAGGGACATAAAAGGACACCCCCCCCCCAACTGGGCATCCCCAGGACCACAGTGATGTCACCGGTTAATCCTTTCAACCTGGAAGCATCTCGCTGCTTCTGACATGAATGCAAAATAATAATAATCAATCAAAACGCATTGTTGAATTTAGAGCGTCACAGTTGAAAAAAGGCAAATTGGCAAACGTTAACTAATGCAGGGGTAATTATGGTGATGTTCTCCAGAAGGATATTTCACATTACTCCCTTGCCTAGATTTAAGTAGTCCTCGACTTCATGACCAAAGATTGGGACCAGAATTTCTGTGGCTAAGCGAGACGGTTGTTGAACGAATCGTGCCTAATTTTACAACCTTTTTTGCCACGATTGTTACGCGAATCACTGCAGTTGTTAAGGGAATCAGATGGTGGTTAAGCAAATCCAGCTTCCCCCATTGACTTTACTTGTCAAAAGTCAAAAATAGTGATCAGCTGATTCCGGGAACATTGCAAATGTCGTAAATACACACCAGTTGCCAAGCCCCTAAATTTTGATCACATGACCCTGGGGATGCCGTGATGGTCGTAAGAGTGAAAAACGGTCATAAGTCGCTTTTTTCAGAGCCACTGTAACTTCAGACGGTCGCTAAACAAATGGCTGTACGTTAAGGACTACCTGTGTCGAGATGAGATCTAGAACAACAACAGATGAATCTGTTGCACCACATTTCCCCAAAGGGGCCTTGTTAGTTTGCAGGTCCTTTCTATAATATCTCGTTTTTATTACAGTGCTAGTTTTATGCGGGTAGGATGTATATCTCTGCGAAGCTTTAAGTCTACGGAGATTCTCCGTCATCCAGGTCATGGTTGTCCCGAAGGTGCTTTTTCAGGAGCAACTGGACATCCTTGTTTTTCTTTGAAGACGTTTCGCTTCTCATCCAAGAAGCTTCTTCAGTTCCGACTGAACGGTGGCGGATGGAAGGATTGATATTCCTTGCAATCATCTGGTCATTAGTACTCCCTCTGAGAATCGTCGAGGCCACTTGGAGGTTTTTCCTGTGTCCTCAGGGTCACCTGAGTAGGTGTGCAAATGGGTGTGCAGCCTTCTTGGAACTGCTGAAAAATCCTGCAGAAAATACAGCTCCACTCCCATCTAGCAGGCTTGTCCTATTGTCAAGTCAGGCTTCCCCAATAATGAGCAAAGGGACCTTGGAAGGGAAGTTGTAGAGGCTAAGATCCTTGGAAGAGTTGCTGGGGACAGGCTCTCCCCCGAAAAAATGGATTAGCCCTCCTTGTCTACACCCTCCTGACGGCGACAAGGAAAGCCGCACGGATGGGCGGAGAAAGGGCAAAAGTTGTGTTCACACAGCCCATTAACCCAGGTCAAGTAAAGATGTAGCAGGTGAACTTGTTTATTATGCTAGAACAGAGTTTGTGTTTGCCTAGATAAGGTTTCCCCGTATGGTTTAGGACAGGGGTAGGCAACCTTGGCTCTTTTATGACTCGTGGACTTCAACTCCCAGAATTCCTGAGCCAGCAGGGCTCAGCTTGGAAACCTCTCCTTTTCCCCTCAGCGTGCCTGGCTGAGGAATTCTGGGAGTTGAAGTCCACGAGTCATAAAAGAGCCAAGGTTGCCTACCCCTGGTTTAGGATATTGTGAATTGGTGTATTGGGATGGTTTCTGGCACGGTGTGATTTGTGAACTAGAAAATGGTTGGGTTCGGCTTTCAGGTTGGGTGTAACGTGTGAATGCAACCGCGTGGCTGAAGTTGAAGGGAGAGAGGCTTAGCCCTGAATAAAAAACTTTTATTTTATTGCTATTCTGCAATACAGGTAGTCCTTGACTTACGGCCACAATTGAGCCCAAAGTTTCTGTTGCTAAGCAGGACATTTGTTCAGTGGGTTTTGCCCCGTTTTACGACCTTCCTGGCCACGGCTGTTAAGTGAATCACTGCACTTGTAAAGTTAACTTCACGGTTGCTAAGCGAATCTGGCTTCCCCATTGACTTTGCTTGTCAGAATGTCGCAAAAGGGGATCAGGTGACCCCGGGAACACGGCAACCGTCATAGATATGAGCCAAGTTGCCAAGCGTCCAAATTTTGGCCACAACGGTCGTAAGAGTGAAAAACGGTCATAAGTCACTTTTTTCAATGCTGTTGTAACTTTAAACGGTCACTAAAAGAATGGGTGTAACTCAAGGACTGCCTGTGTCACCAGCACTACTCCTTGCAAGATCTTTGCTGTTACTCTCTGCTAATTCCTTAGCTAAAAAAGACTTTATACAGGCTTCAATTCCCTGCCTTTGCATCAAACAGTAAGAATCAAGTTACTTGACATTTGCTTATTGGTGAGATTAAGATCTGTTTGGAGACCGAACACACTGTTATTTTATAGTTATTTTCCTGCATCAGACATCTGTTGACCATCTCATATAAGACATGCACTTCAAGAGAGAGTGTGTACAAAAAACCCACGAACCCTGTTTTACTTTATCAATGTACCAAGGGCAAACCTCAGTTCATAAACCCACTTCCTGTCTTAGGGCTGTGTCTGTAAGGATTGATGGTGCAATCCTAAACCACCTATGCAGGTTTAATCCAAGGTGCTTTTTTCCCCCCACAGAAGTGATCTTAGAACTTCCATTTCAAAAGCCTTTCCTTTCACGCGTCTGCAGTTTCCCCCCCCCTCTCTTTTCCAGAGTCCCGAGTTCAGGTTCTCCTGGTTTGCCAGTGAAAAGCCCCCCCGTGTCAGATTCACACAACCTGCTGAGCTAAACTGTGACTGGCCACTTACTGGCTGGATGCCATGTATAGTTCAGTGAGCTTTGCAAGTTCAGACCACAAGATTAATTCAAATAGCCACCATTTGGTTAACCATGGTTTGCTGCCTGATGCAAACCCAACCTACAGGATGCAGTTTGTGCACTGATCTTGTGACCGTTAAAATAACTCTTAGGATTTGTTTTAAAGCCTGTGTAGTTCTCTCTGTTAATTCTATATAGGCAAAGGGGCCGTTTTCCTCTCTAGAGGAAAAGATTCGGCTTTTTAAAATGTAAGATTTTTGCAGCTAGAACATGACATTTTTAATTTGCCGTTTGATTTCCAATTTTCAGATAATAAACTGTGTCTCTTGTGCATAAAGGGTTCTAGGTAGCAATAGGGGTGATTTCTCTTTCGGGATCCACCCTTTAGATCAGATTTCAAATTTCCCAAGTAGGTGAACTATAAAGCCCAGAATTCCACAGCCAATATGGTCGTTGATGAGAATTCTGGGAATTGAAGTCCATACGCCTGGAAGTTGCCAAGGTTGTGAAACACTGCTTTGGACCCTCGTTTATTACCGAGCACATGAGATAAATAGTGAATTGAAGATCAGGGATGTCGTTTTAGGCACAGGAAAAAATAATAATCAGAGAAATTACAAATTAAGGGGTTTCAACTTTGGCCCCTTTAAGACTTGTGGCTGAGGAATTCTGGGAGTTGAAGTCCACAAGTCTTAAAGGGGCCAAAGTTGGAGATCCCTGTACAAGGTTACTTACTAAAGGTTCAAATTTTCCTCTCAGTTGCCCTCACCCTAACCCAGAGATTCTTAAACATGGCGGTGTCATCACCCCAGGAAAATAAACTTAAGTGAACTTTCCTATATATAAAATGTATGATTTGATTAAGTTTAGGGTTGGGCAAGAAATAAATAGACCAATTTTAAGAATTAGGTTTTATGATGCCAACTAGAACAAGGAGAGGGACTTCCAAGTCTCCCGGCAACCTCACGGACACATTCATTTCCTAGTGGTGCCCCATCCAGGTCTGATTTGGCTTGGCTTCTGACCCCACCTAAAATGAACGCTGCCTTCTGCTGAAATGCTGATCGAAGGGTACAACTATATAAAATACAGGTAGTCCTTTACTTACGACCACAGTTCAGCCCAAAAGTCGACATAAGTCGAGGATTACCTGTATTCGGCAGCTTCACAGATCGACAAAATATGTTGGTTTTTTTTTCCTGAAGTCAGCAATGAGACACCAGGGGTTCGCGTAATGGAAGAATTGTAGCCTTGACCAGATTTGTGTAGCTATTTAGACTGCTATTTTGACTAGCGGTGTCTTGTGTTTTGTCAAAGAAACAATGATGTTTATTACCTTGCTGTGAATGTCTTCAATTGAATGATTGGCAGGAAGGTGGGTGGGTGGGTTTTTCTGCTTTTCTTCCGGGGAGGATGTGGGCGATGTTTATTTCTTTACAAAAAAATCCTCTTTTTTTCAAAACTATATACATACATTATATATATATATATATATATATATATATATATATATATATATATATATATATATATATATATATATATATATATATATATATATATATATATACATATATATAAATAGATGTACAGTATGTTTTTGTCTTGTGGTATCAGTGTTTGAGCTGAATATTCCTTCTTCTTTTTTTAGCCACTGTGGATTCCATTTCCTTAAATTATTAATTTATTCCCTGCGAGCTGCAGTTGAAAGAAGACGATAGCTGTCCTGCAAAAACCGGAGTTGCGCTTAAACTTAGTTAACACTTTAAATAAACCAGTTGCTGTTAATAAATGTGATAAGACGGCTAAAAAAAAAAAGGAATGCACTTATTTCTGTGTGATTAATCGCCACAATTACAAGCCTACTCCTCCAGAATGTGTTGGTTATGATTCTTGATAACGCAATTCTGCAGTAGATAACTTTCCATATTAGCACGGAGATATTACGAGCAGTAGATGGCAGAATATTTTCTCCTTGGGCTTATATGTTTAGAGGAAGGGAGTCAACAGGTTAGGTGCTTTTTCAGGAGGCAACTGGACTTTCTGGTTTTTCTTTGAAGACGTTTCGCTTCTCATCCCAAGAAGCTTCTTCAGGTTCTGACTGAATGGTGGGGAATGGAGGGATTTATACTCCTTGCAGACGGCTGGTCATTTGCCTTCTTTTTGAGAGTCGTTGAGGCCACTTGGAGGTTTACCTGTGTCCTCAGGGTCACCTGGGTGGCGCAAATGGGTGTGGAGCCTTCTTGGGAGTTGCTGAAAGGACTCTGTTGTGGAGCTATGCTTTCTGCAGGATGTTTCTGCAGCTCCACAACACACCATCCGGTCAGAGCGGAAGAAGCTTCTTGGATGAGAAGCGAAACGTCTTCAAAGAAAAAGAAGGAAGTCCAGTTGGCCTCCTGAAAAAAAGCACCTTTGGGTCCTTAAATTAAGACAATCAAATCTGGGCTCTGAAACGTCAAACCCCTGTTGACGGTTTTTCTTGACGCCATTCCCGGACGGTCTGAATATTTTTTGCAACTTGGTTGCAAACCTGAAAGTACTTGAAAGTAACGAGTTACCTTTTGGTAAGATGGGCAACCAATACCTTTAACAAGAGGATAACAGATTTGGAAGGGACCTTGGAGATCTTCTAATTCAACCCCCAAGCAGACTCTATACCATTTCAGACAAATGGCTGTCCAGTCTCCTCTTAAAAACCTCCAGGGATGGAGCACCCACAATTTCTGGAGGCAGGTTGTTTCACTGATTAATTGTTCTCACTGTGAGGAAGTTTCTCCTTAATTCTAGGTTGCTTCTCTCCTTGATTAGTTTCCATCTGTTGCTTCTTGTCTTGCCTTCTGATGCTTTGGAGAATTGGTTGACTCCCTCTTCTTTGTGGCAGCCTCTCAAATATTGCAAGACTGCTATCATGTCCCCCCTCGTCCTTCTCTTCATTAAACTAGACATACCCAATTCCAGCAACCGTTCCTTATATGTTTTAGCCTCCAGTCCCCTAATCATCTTTGTTGCTCTTCTCTGCACTCTTTCTAGAGTCTCAACATCTGTTTTACATCGTGGTGACCAAAACTGGATGCAATATTCCAAGTGTGGCCTTACCAAGGCCTTGTAAAGTGGTATTAACACTTCACCTGATCTTGATTCTATCCCTCTGTTAATGCAGCCCAGCACTGTGTTGGTTTTTTTTGGCAGCTGCAGCACACGGCTGGCTCCTATTTAAGGGATTGTCCACTAGGACTCCAAAATCCCTCTCGCAGTAAATAAATTAAATAAATATAAATAATAAATAAAATGCTCAAATAATTGCTTCAATTTCTTCAAAATGTTTTGCACGTGTCTAGATTTGCCTATGTGTCACCTCATTGGTTGCTGATTTGCTTCCGGGTCCAATTCAACATGCTGGCTGTCACCTTTATTTTTATTTTTACAATTTGTATTTTATTTTATTCCAAAGATTACAATCCAAAAGAAAAAAAAATTGAACACAGAAAGAACAAAACTAACAAAAACGTTGGGGGGGGGAATGATTTTCTTTAAAAAAGGACAAAAAATATATTATCCCCCCCCCCCAGTTGAACACCAAGAATTCTATTGCAATGATAATAGTTTTACCCACTTGCAAAGCTGGTTTAAAATATATAAGGTTGTCGCCTTCAAAGCCCTTCGTGGGCCTGGGGCCAGGTGATTTGAAGGACCATCATTTTCCAGTTATATCTCCCTGGCACACCACAGCACGGAGTCAGAGGTTCCCCTCTCTTAAGGAGGTCCATCTGGTGGGACCAAGAAGGGCCTTCTCTGTGGTGGCTCCCTCCCTGTGGAACATCTTCCCTGAAGAGATGAGATTGGCTTCCACTTTGACACTTTTTCAAAAGACCCTTAAGATCTGGCTTTGCCAAAGGACCCGCGGAGACCCTAGAGTGATTCAGAGCCCATCAAGTGGCCAGTCTGATTGTTGTCATCGGTGTGTGTGTGTGTGTGTGTGTGTGTGTTTTATGGTGTTTATATTTGGGGTTTTATTTCTGTAAGCCACTTGAAGTCACCGTGAGTGAGTTAGACAACCATATAAATATTCTAAATAAAAGATGATAGATGATAGATAGATAGATAGATAGATAGATAGATAGATAGATAGATAGATAGATAGATAGATAGATAGATAGATAGATAGATAGATAGATAGATAGATAGATAGATAGATGGATGCATGGATGCATGATAGATAGATGGATAGATAGATAGATAGATAGATAGATAGATAGATAGATAGATAGATAGATAGATAGATAGATAGATAGATAGATAGATAGATAGATAGATAGATAGATAGATAGATAGATAATGAAATGAAAATTCAGCTATAGAAATGTTCAGGGGGGAAAAAGAAAGATGAAAATTCAGTTATAGAAATGTTTGAAAGAAAGAAAAATGAAATGAAAATTCAGCTATAGAAATCTTACAAATGAAAGAAAGGAAAGGAAAGGAAAGGAAAGGAAAGGAAAGGAAAGGAAAGGAAAGGAAAGGAAAGGAAAGGAAAGGAAAGGAAAGGAAAGGAAAATTCAGCTATAGATTGACCTTGGCTAGTGTATGGTGAATACAGACAGTCCTTGACTTACAACCATTTCTTTAGTGACCATTTGAAGTTACAACAGCACTGCAAAAAGTGACTTACACCAGTTATACACACTTATGACCATTGCAGCATCCCCACGGTCAAAATTTGGACGCTTGGCAACTGGCATGTACTTACGACGGTTGCAGCGTCCCGGGGGGTCACGTGATCCCCTTTTGCAACCTTCTGGCAAGCAAAGTCAATGGGGGAAGCCAGATTCACTTAACAACCGTATTACTAACTTAACAACTAGAGTGGTTCGGTTAACCACTATGGCAGGAAAGTTCGTAAAATGGGGCAAAACTCACAACGTCTTGCTTAGCAACATACATTTTGGGGTCAATTTTGGTCATAAGTCGGGGACTACCTATATATTTTTCTATGGATGCAGCTGCTACATAGGGACCTCACTGGTCCCTCTCAGTAGTTCAGTGAGCTCTGTGGGAAAGAGGCCTTATCAGGATCCTAATAGGTAGTAAAGCAAGGTTAGATATTTGAGAAAGATTGATCTAATCCAGGGCTCTTCAAACTTAACAACTTTAAGACTTGTGGACTTCAACTCCCAGAATTCCTCAGCCAGCTATGCTGGCTGAGGAATTCTGGGAGTTGAAGTCCACAAGTCTTAAAGGGGCCGAAGTTGGAAATCCCTGTACAAAGTTACTTACTAAATGTTCAAATTTTCCTCTAAATTACCCTCACCCTAACCCAGATATTCTTAAACATGGTGTCATCATGCTGGCTGAGGAATTCTGGGAGTTGAAGTCCACAAGTCTTAAAGTTGCCAAATTTGAAGACCCCTGATCTAATCTAAGCTCTTTGATATCCAGTTCAGAGAAGGAGAAACAGAGACCAATCGTGAGAATAAGTTTATCATAGTACTATTAAACATAGAGCTCTTAAGGACCCATAGCTGCCTACTATAATTAAATGAGCAAACCTCCAGATTACAGGCAGTCCTCAACTTACAACAGTTCATTTAGTGACTGTTCAAAGTTACAATGGCACTGAAAAAAGGGACTTACGACCATCGCAGTATCCCCGTGGTCATGTGATCAAAATTCAGATGCTTGGCAACTGACTCGTATTGACGGTCGCAGTGTCCCAGGGTCATGTGATCCCCTTATGCGACCTTCCGACAAGCAAAGTCAAAGGGGGAAGCCAGATTCACTTAACAACCGGGTTACCAACTTTTCAACTGTGGTGATTCACTTAACCACGGTGGCAAGAAAGATTGCAAAATGGGGCAAAACTCACTTAACAAATGTCTCACTTAGCAACAGAAACTTTGGGCTCAGTTGTGGTCGTAAAACGAGGACTACCTGTATCTAATCTCAAACATCCTGTTTGTGAAGGAATGCAGAGGTGAGCTTGAGAAAAGGACAGGAAAGCTTTTAAGGGCTCGGAGAAGCGATGATATAATCCAGAGATAGACGGAAGTGTAGGAAAAAGACTCAAACCAGCCCAGTTTTGTTTGATTTTGTTTACTATAAGATAGAAGAAAATAACTGAGTTGGAAGGAACCTTGGAGGTCATCTAGTCCAACCCCCTGCTCAAGCAGGAGACCCTATACCATTTCAGAGAAACAGCTGTCCAATCTCTTCTTAAAAACTTCCAGTGATGGAGCAGCCACAACTTCTGGAGGCAAGTTGTACCACGGATTAATTGTTCTCACTGTCAGGAAATTTCTCCTTCGTTCTAGGTTGCTTCTCTCCTTGATTAGTTTCCATCCACAACTTCAGAAGGCAAGCCATTCCGCTGAGTAATCGTTACACGGCCAGTTACCCAAAATCTCTCTCCTTCCTCACAATTTTGCTTCGGAAAGGTAGGCATTTCCTTGCACTGTGGATTAAAATTTGTGTCCACAGTCACACTCCCTGCATAGACAAAAAAACCTTACCCATTAAAGCAAACCTGAGCATTTTACGGCCCTGCGTGGATCGTTCTTATTTTGAAGGCGGCTATTATTATTTTTCAATTTAACAGAATCTAATAACAGACCTTGGAGGTCCTCTAGTCTAGCCCAATCCCTCTGCTCAAGCAGGAAACCCTATAGCATTTCAGACAAATGGTTGTCCAGTCTCTTGTTAGAAACCGCCCGCGTTGGAGCACCCTCAACTTCTGAAGACAAGCGGTTCCACTGGTTAATTGTTCTCACTAACCATGCTTTTAAAATAACCTGGTTTAGGATGATGTGTGAACCTATACACGCATATGGAGGCCATTGCATATAGAACATACCACAGTTTCTTTGCCTACCCTCCCTTTTGTGAAGAACTGAGTTTGTCTGGTCTTAATCAATATGGAATCTACGTAGGTCTTGCAAACCACAATTGATGGCTTGGTGCAGTGTTTAACAACTTCAGCAACTTTAAGATGGGTAAACTTAACAGAACAACAGAGTTGGAAGGGACCTTGGAGGTCTTCTAGTCCAACCCCCTGTTCAAGCAGCAAACCCTATATCGTTTCAGACAAATGGCTGTCCAATCTCTTCTGAAAAAACCTCCAGTGTTGGAGCATTCACACCTTCTGGTGGCAAGCTGTTCCATTGGTTTATTGTTCTCACTGTCAGGAAATTCCTCCTTAGTTCCAGGTTGCTTCTCTCCCTCATTAGTTTCCATCTGTTGCTTCTTGTCCTGCCTGCAGGTGTTTTGGAGAATAGCGTTTGTGTAGGTGCGTGCATGCGTGCCTACACACCTTCACAGCCCTATTTGTTCAGCACTCCACAAATCCCAGTTTGTCATGTGGCCCTAGAGAAAATTAATTGCCCAATCCTCCACTAAGGAAGTCACAATCACAGAGAGGGGGACGTTGGTAGGCCGCGAAAGTTAAAGCTGTGGCGCCTTCTTCCTGCTACTTCCAGGAAGTGCAATTTTATGACAGGTTGAGGATGCCCTGATCACAGTTGTTCCAGAAAACATCATTTTCCATAGTTTTGGGGAAGAATAGACAACGATCTTTCTCTCCCACTAATCCTGGTTAGACTTCCAAGGCCACAAGGTTAAGGGGAAGGAATCCGTACTTGATAGTTGCAGGGTTAACCATTTGCTTTGGGCACACGGGCTAGAACACCAGTCCGTGGAAAGACCCCGATCCTCCACCACGGGGGTCATGGCTGCAACCCCCTGTGGCACCTTCATCATCATCATCATCGTGGTTATCTCTATCAAGGTCTTTCCACCAAACGGAAGATTTAGGTAAAGCTGAAATGTAGGCGTTCCTATTTCTGGCTTCTTTTTCTTGTTCCTGTGAATGAAAAAAAAAAAAGAGAGAGAGACACAACCATACGAAAACCACACACACGTACACACGCATACACCCAAAACCCAGCTCAAGCAGGCACATAGACCTCAAGTTAGTGAAACAGAAAAACAAAACTAACCAGGGGAAAGTAAAAAAAAACAAAAGAAATGAGTTAATGGTGGCGGGACACCGTGTTACCTGCAAGAATAAGATGTTATCCTTGGCAATGGCGTCCATCAAGTTCTTATCTGGAGAATGTAAGCTTCTGTTTGTCCAGCCGGGCTCTGGACCGGCTCCCTTCCAGGCCTGCCTCGCTCTCTGTCGGTAAAAGAGCAGATAGGCCGTGTCCTTCGGCAGGAAAGAGGTCACGTTACTCACAGATTCGAAAGAAGAGAAGACAATCCTGGTGTCGTTAAAAATGTACCACTGGATCTCCACGTCGGTAGACTTTGCGGAAGCCGTCTTCCGAGTGTGGTCCTTACAAAGGCTCTCCGTGGCCGGATCCTCGCATTCCCTGGCGTAGCAGTAGTAATGACCGCTTTCTGAGGAGACCCCAGAATGGACCACCACGCTGCAGAGATCGTACACCACTGAAGCGAAGTCCTTGCAGGATGAAGTCCATCCTGAGGCCCTCCCTGGATCAGAAGACACCAGGACCGGCAGCTTCAGGATCAAGGGGACCGAGACGTTGTCCAGGATTTTCTTTCTCCTCATCATTCCAAGGTCAAAGGAGAACCTCAACAGGGTGAGGATGAGGTAGTGAGGCCCTTCGGTCAGTTCGGTCAACTTCTCGGCATCTTGAAGGGAGGCGCAATTCTCACAGTGATACTTATTCTCCGCCGTGAGCATCTCAGGTGATAAGAAATAGTTTATCAAATCCGGGACGGATCTGGAAGCCCGACAGCCAGAAACTGGCTTCTGTAAAGCCAGGTCAGATTCTTTGATGGGCTTCACCTCAACAGCGTCTCGCTCAGAAATCAAGGGGAAAGAAGTCTCCACAATTTTTGACACAACTTCTTCCCTAGCTGGACTTTTAGAAGGATTCTGTCCAAGGGCTCTTAATATCCCTGATCTAGCTGGCAAATCCTTTAGGCTGCTTTGAGTCTGGATCCTTGATGGAGAGATCTCGGGGCCCGTTGTTTCTCCAGACCTAATCAATGCACTGCTGACAGGTCCGGCCTTGTGGTCATCAGCAGGTGGAAAAGCTAAGGAAAGATCTGTGAAGGCTTCTTCTCTGGAGGAGACCTGCAGGCACTTCAGACAACGGATCTTGGTCTTGATTTTGCCACCAAACATCTCTTCCACCAGGGTTTTGTTCACGGAGGGCTGCCGGTCGCCAGGAGACACCAAGGAGCAGGCCTTGAGTTTCTGACAGATCCTTGTACCAGTTCTCTCTTCCTCATGAAGACTTTTGGAAGAATGAAGAAGAAAAGAGACACTAAGTCTTCAAACTTGGCCCTTTTATGACTTGTGGACTTCAACTCCCAGAATTCCTCAGCCAGCCACGCTGGCTGAGGAATTCTGGGAGTTGAAGTCCACACCTCTTAAAATGGCCGAGGTTGAGAAACACCGGTTTAGCTCTTTCTGAGTTAGCATTATTTCCCCCTCACATTATGTCAGGGGTCTTCAAACTTGGCCCTTTTATGACTTGTGGTTCTGGGAGTTGAAGTCCACACCTCTTAAAATGGCCGAGGTTGAGATTTAGCTCTTTCTGAGTTAGCATTATTTCCCCCTCACATTATGTCAGCTTCAAACGCCCTTTTATGACTTGCTTCAACTCCCAGAATTCCTCAGCCAGGCACGCTGGCTGAGGAATTCTGGGAGTTGAAGTCCACACCTCTTAAAATGGCCGAGGTTGAGAAACACCAGTTTAGCTCTTTCTGAGTTAGCATTATTTCCCCCTCACATTATGTCAGGGGTCTTCAAACTTGGCCCTTTTATGACTTGTGGTCTTCAACTCCCAGAATTCCTCAGCCAGGCACGCTGGCTGAGGAATTCTGGGAGTTGAAGTCCACACCTGTTAAAATGGCCGAGGTTGAGAAACACCAGTTTAGCTCTTTCTGAGTTAGCATTATTTCCCCCTCACATTATGTCAGGGGTCTTCAAACTTGGCCCTTTTATGACTTGTGGTCTTCAACTCCCAGAATTCCTCAGCCAGGCACGCTGGCTGAGGAATTCTGGGAGTTGAAGTCCACACCTGTTAAAATGGCCGAGGTTGAGAAACACCGGTTTAGCTCTTTCTGAGTTAGCATTATTTCCTCCTCACATTATGTCAGGGGTCTTCAAACTTGGCCCTTTTATGACTTGTGGACTTCAACTCCCAGAATTCCTCAGCCAGCGTGCTTGGCTGAGGAATTCTGGGAGTTGAAGTCCACAAGTCATAAAAGGGCCAAGTTTGAAGACCCCCTGCACTAAGGGATAGAAACACTCCTTTTAAAGCCAGAACAAAGGATTTAAAAAATAAAAAAAATCTCACCCTGGACATTACCCCGAATTGGGTCGTTAAAAAGGGAGTTTTAGAGTGGGAAGAAAACTTTTTAGACCGTGAAATGTAAGACTTTGTTCATAGGTGAATCCAAATTCAAGCCGTTCTCCCTGAAAACCAATCCAGAATAAAAGAACAACAGAATTGGAAGGGCCCTTGGAGGTCTTCTAGTCCAACCCATTGCTCAAGGAGGAGACCCTATAGTACCATTGCAGACAAATGGTTGTCCAATCTCTTCTTAAAAATATCCACTGTTGAATCCAGATATAAATCTCTCCCAAATTTGGAAGCCAGCATTATTCATTCATTCATTAATTGCTGGTTTAAATTATTTGTACCTGCCCGTTCCCGTAGCCTTTAAATTAATTATAGCTGAAAACTCTCCAGTTTTCTCTACCGAGTAATTTCTCCTCAGCCTTGGACAGCTTAAACCGAGGCTAGTTTATGAGGAGTGGACTTCAACTCCCAGAATTCCTCAGCCAGCCATGCTGGCTGAGGAATTCTGGGAGTTGAAGTCCACAAGTCATAAAAGGGCCAAGTTGAAGTCCACTCCTCTTAAAGTGCTCAAGGCTGGGGGAAAAACTGGCTTAAGCAATCCAAATCACATTTTCCCAAACCATCCACAATCTACTTTACCGATCCAGCAGGTATTTCAGATACTCAGAACAATCCTGTTGGGCTCCTCGAGTGAACCAGGGAGGCCACGAAGCCAAAAGGAAATTTTCAGGAGAAATTGCAGGCCGCTTGCAGAGGTATCAGAGAGGCGAGAAAGTGCAGAGAGAGAAAAAAAACACATTGAAAGAAATTTGGTTCCTGCAGTTTAGATATCAGGCTGTCCTGTTTTACCTGGGGTTTTTTTTTCTTTTCATTAAGGTTATTGGAACTGGTTTTTCTTTTGTGCCAGCTAAATTTATACATTGGTTTATTTGAATTTTGTAAGCAGTTGGGTGTAGTGGTTAAGGTGCCATCCTAGAAACAAGGATAGGGTGAGTTCTAGTCTCACCTTAGCCATGAAAGCCAGCCGGGTGGTTTTGGGCCGATCACCAGGAGACTGTGAATTCTAGTGCCAGCTTAGTCATGAAAGCCAGCTGGGTGACTTTGGGCTAATAGCCAGGAGCCTGTGAGTTCTAGTCCTACCTTAGTCATGAAAGCCAGCTGGGTGACTTTGGGCTAATAGCCAGGAGCCTGTGAGTTCTAGTCCTACCTTAGTCATGAAAGCCAGCTGGGTGACTTTGGGCTAATAGCCAGGAGCCTGTGAGTTCTAGTCCTACCTTAGTCATGAAAGCCAGCTGGGTGACTTTGGGCTAATAGCCAGGAGCCTGTGAGTTCTAGTCCTACCTTAGTCATGAAAGCCAGCTGGGTGATTTTGGGCCAATCACCAGGAGACTGTGAATTCTAGTGCCAGCTTAGCCATGAAAGCCAGCTGGGTGATTTTGGGCCAATCACCAGGAGACTGTGAATTCTAGTGCCACCATAGTCATGAAAGCCAGCTGGGTAACTTTGGACTAATCACCAGGAGACTGTGAGTTCTAGTGCTGCCTTAGGCACGAAAGCCAACTGGGTGACTTTGAGCCAATCTCCAGGAGACGGTGAGTTCTAGTCCCGCCCTAGGCATGAAAAGCTGGCTGGGTGACATTGGGCGAATCGGCAGGAGATGGCGAGTTCTAGTTCTGCCTCAGGCATGATGGCTGGGGAATTTTGGGAGTTGAAGTCCATATGTTCAAAGCTGCCACGGCTGAGAAGCCTTTCCTTAATCCCTCGTGCATCCCTAAAGCAAACCTGGAGCTTACAGCCCCCAAAGGCAACATCCTGCAATGAAGAAAATATTCAATTAATTACCTGGCTGTGCTCTAAAAAGGCAAAGAGCCATTGTAGTTTTGCCATCAGAGGCTGGGAGTTGTTCTCGGCTAAATTCAGCACCGACCGCCTGAAACTGGAAAGGAAATTTTTTTTCCCCCCTTAAATTTAAAAAGGGAAACTCGTCACAAAATCCCGTCGTCAGTTAATCCATTTACTTAAAGCACAGATCCCACGTGGATGCAACCCCTACAGGCACATAATCACCCTTCCTTTAAGAGCGCTCAGAACTAGGAAAATACAAATAATAGGTTTGTGGTGGGTGGCGTTCTATGGCCACCCGCCGTCCTTGCTCAGCCTCCAGGTGGCCTTAGCTAAAGTACAAGCTGTACTAACCAGAGGCGATTGGGCCCAAAATAATTACACACAGTTCTTCTCTTTGGCTGCGTTAAGCCCCAAAACTGTACAGAAGGCTTTGTTCACACATACGTTTTGTCCTGGGTGGTTACAAGAGCCCTGGTGGCCCAGCGGTTAGAGTACAGCACTGCAGGCTAACTCACTGCCCACAGCCAGGAGTTCGATCCTGACCGGTTCAAGGTGGACTCAGCCTTCCCTCCTTCCAAGGTGGGTAAAATGAGGACCCAGATTGTTGGGGCAGATATGCTGAGTCTGGAAACTGCTCAGAGAGGGCTGTAAACCAAGCGGTATATAAGTCTAAGTGCTATTGCTATTCCTCTCCCTCTCTCCCTCCCTCCCTCTTTTTCTTTCTTTCTTTCTTTCTTTCTTTCTTTCTTTCTTTCTCTTTCTTTCTTTCTTTCTTTCTTTCTCTTTCTTTTTTTCTCCCTCCCTCCCTCCCTCCCTTCTTTCTTTCCACTCTCCCTCCCTCCCTCCCTCCCTTCCTTCCTTCTTTCCTCCCTCCCTCCCTCCCTCCTCTCCCTTCCTTCCTTCCTTCTTTCTTCCCTCCACCCTCTCTCCCTCTCTTCCTTCCTTCCTTCCTTCCTTCTTTCCTCCCTCCCTCCCTTCCTGTGGCACAGTGATTAAAATGCAGTATTGCAGGCTAACCCCTGCTCATTACCAGGAGTTCGATCCTGACCAACTCAAGGTTGACTCAGCCTTCCCTCCTTCCAAGGTTGGTAAAATGAAGACCCAGATTGTTGGTGGGGGGCAAGATGCTGACGCTGTAAACCGCTCAGACAGGGCTGTACATGAGCGGTGAAGCGGTATACAGTATAAATCTAAGTGCTGTTGCTACTGCTATAAATCAGTTCTAAGTGAAATTCTTGTCTTCTTCATTTGAAATGATAAAATAGTCCAGCTCAGCAAATAACAAGGTTGGGGTGTTGTTGCTTGAGCTTGGAACCTAAGCAAGTTGAAAGCGGGTTGATATGTGGCTGGGAGCCCACCAGAAAATCCCAGGTTTTGTAGGCCAGACTGGAAAGAAGTTTGCAAACATCCGGAAAAAGGCCTATTGCTATAAAATCAACTGCTCATTCCTGAATGCAGCCCAGTTTATCTTTATCGGACGCTGTGCTAAATCAAATTTGTTAAATCCGTGCTGCAGATTCAGCAAATTTGCTGGTATCGATTATTGATCCTAAGCCAATAACCACAGCTTGAGGTGTGGGGCTTAATTCTGACAACTCTCGGGATAAATCCTCAAATGGGCCATTGCTACATTCCCTAAACGACGGACGTGCTTGAATTAGATGCTTCTAACAGGGATACTGGTGGTCCTCCATTTATAACCATTCGTTCAGCCACCGTTCAAAGTTATACAACGGCACCGACAGAAGTGACTTACGACCAGTTTTTCACACTTACGACCGTTGCAGCATCCCCAGGGTCGCCTGATCAACATTCAGACACTTGGCAACTGACTCGTATTGATGACGGTTGCAACGTCCCGGGGTCACGTGATCCCTTTTTTGAGCCCTGACAAGCAGGTAAAGTCCATGGGGAAGCCCGATTCACTTAACAACTGCAATGACTCACTTAACAACCGTGGGAAGAAAGGTTGTTAAAACGCGGCAAAACTTAATTAACACCTGTCTCGCTTAGCAATGGAAATTTTGGACTCAATTGGGGTCGTAAGTCGAGGACTACCTGTACTCCCGTTTCCCTTTCCTAAACTCGCATCGTTTAGACAGCCGGAAAGAGGCAACGTGCAAAAAAAAAACCCTAGATACAAACACAGGAAAGTGGGTGGATCGGAAGAAGGGAAGAAGAAGCAGGAGAGGGCTGCCTACTCTGAGGCCATGAAGAGAGCTTGGAGGATGCTGTTCATGTAGCAGGTGTTCCCCAGGTTAATTAAGCCAATCTTCCCGGTTTCCGATTTGGAGGCCAAGCGAGGATAGAGGTTGGCCAGCTCGTTTTTCTGGGAGGTCCAAGCATTCTGCCCAAGCAGATGCTTAATGCGATCTTCGTTAGGAATTGGGAGAGCCTTCCGAGAAGAGAAAGAGAGAGAAAGACAGAGGGAGAGGGAGAGAGGGAGAGGGAGAGGGGTAGAGAGAGAGGGAGAAGGTGGGTAGAGAGAGAAGGAGAGCAAGAGGGGGAGAGGGAGAGAAAGAGGGAGAGAGTGGGAGAGCGAGGTGGGGTGAGAAAGGAAGAAGGAGAAGGAGAGGGTGTGTGTGGGAGAGAGAGAGCGGGAGAGGGAGAGAGAGAGGAAGAGGGGGAGAGGGGACAGAGAAAGGGAGAGGGAGACAGGGAGAAGGAGAGTATGGGGGAGAGAGGGAGAGCGAGAGAGAAAAGGGGAGAGCGAGAGGTAAGGAAGAGGGAGAGGAAGAGGAGAGGGGACAGAGAAAGGGAGAGGGAGACAGGGAGAAGAGGGTGGGGGTGGGGGAGAGAGGGAGAGGGAGAGAGAAAGAGGGAGGGGGTAGAGAGAGGGAGAAGGTGGATAGAGAGAGGGGGAGAGCGAGAGGTGGGGTGAGAAAGGAAGAGGGAGAAGGAGAGAAGAAGAGGGTGTGTGTGGGAGAGAGGGAGCGGGAGAGAGAGGGAGAGGAAGAGGGGGAGAGGGGATAGAGAAAGGGAGAGGGAGACAGGGAGGAGAAGGTGGGGGTGGGGGAGAGAGGGAGAGAGAAAGGGAGAGGGGTAGAGAGAGAGGGAGAAGATGGATAGAGAGAGAGCGAGAAGGAGAGAGGGGAAGAGCGTGGGGGGAGAGAGAGAAAGGGAGAGGGAGAGAGAAAAAGGGAGAGGCAGAGAGGGGGAGAGCGAGAGGTGGGGTGAGAAAGGAAGAGGGAGAAGGAGAGAGAAGGAGAGGGTGTGTGTGGGAGAGAGAGAGCGGGAGAGAGAGAGAGAGAGAGGGAGAATTAGCAGACCATTGCTCTCTACGGTCATTTTATCGAATCCATGTGCACCCTGGCATTCTGTTGACAAATGCTGTAAACCTCTGTTGCCTATCAGTTAGCCCTTCGAGGTAGTCCAGACAAGAAGCCCTACCACGAATACTGGGGGAGTCAGTTTGGTCTAGTGGTGGTCTAGTCACCAGGAGACGGTGAGTTCTAGTACGGCCTTAGGCATGAAAGCCAGATGGGCAATATTAGATGAATCACCAAGAGAAGGTGAGTTCTAGTCTCGCTTTAGACATGAAAGTTGGCTGAGATTACTCTGGGCCCATCATCAGGAGACTGCCTTAGGGATGAAAGTCAGCTGGCTGACTTTTGGGCAATCACCAGGAGACAGTGAATTCTAGTACCGCCTTAGGCCGGAAAGCCATCTCAGTGACTTTAGGCCAGTCATTTTTCTTCAGCCCAGCCCACCTCACAGGATTGTTTTTGTGGGGAAAAGAGGAGGAGGAAGGAGTATTGTGTATGCTCCCCGCCTTGAGTAAAAAAGAATAAAGGCCGGATACAAATAAATAAATATAATTTTAAAAGAACCATCTTAATAAACCCATCCAGGTCCAAGAAAGGTTATAAAGCAGGGGCCTTCAAACTTGGCCTTTTTATGCCTTGTGGACTTCAACTCCCAGAATTCCTCAGCCAGGCAGTCTGGCTGAGGAATTCTGGGAGTTGAAGTCCGCAAGTCATGAAGGGGCCATAGTTCCCCCATGCTGGCTGAGGAATTCTGGGAGTTGAAGTCCGCAAGTCATGAAGGGGCCATAGTTCTCCCCATGCTGGCTGAGGAATTCTGGGAGTTGAAGTCCGCAAGTCATGAAGGGCCATAGTTCCCCATGCTGGCTCAGAATTCTGGGAGTTGAAGTCCGCAAGTCATGAAGGGGCCATAGTTCCGCCATGTGGCTGAGGAATTCTGGGAGTTGAAGTCCGCAAGTCATTAAAGGGGCCATAGTTTCCCCCATGCTGGCTGAGGAATTCTGGGAGTTGAAGTCCGCAAGTCATGAAGGGGCCATAGTTCCCCCATGCTGGCTGGAATTCTGGGAGTTGAAGTCCGCAAGTCATGAAGGGGCCATAGTTCCCCCATGCTGGCTCAGGAATTCTGGGAGTTGAAGTCTGCAAGTCATGAAGGGGCCATAGTTCCCCCATGCTGGCTGAGGAATTCTGGGAGTTGAAGTCCGCAAGTCATAAAAGGGCCACGTTTGAAGACTCCTGCTTTAAAGCTAAGGTTCTGATTCTAATCCGGACTAATTTTGGCTAAGATTTAGACTTTGTCGCTACAGGCAAAATATTCTTGGTTTCAATTCGCAGGGGTTTTAGCCCATCCCCTCTTAACGGTTACCTCAGGTGCATAAAAGGAGCAGGCTTACTTTTATGGCTTCCACCAGAGGTTCGTAGAGATCTGGAAATCCCGAGAAGCAGAAAAACATGCAGTGGATCAATTCGGCCAGCTGATCCAAACACCGGGATGCTAAATTGGAGTTTTCCTTTTGAAGGGCAGCCACCACTCTGGGTATATGTGGCAGAAGCTGTCAGAGGAAATAAAATATTGAGAGGCATCAAGGAACCGAATGGGCACCCAAGGAAAAGTGCGAGCACAGGGCGAAGGGTGAAAAACAAGGAAATCCAGAGATCTAACTGCAATAAATATCGCAGGATCCAGTCTGGGTCGGTCTTCCGAGTTGTTGGATTCATGCTGGAACCCTCCCTTAGGGAATTAGACAAACTTGCACTTTTGATTTTTTCTGCCTACGTGTAAAACCTTGCTTTTCTCCACATTAGATAACCTTTATTGTCATTTTTTTTCCTCTGGGCACAATGGCACACATTAAAAATGAAATTTAGTTGCTTCCTCTCCCAAGTGTACACAGACATAACACACATTTAAAACATACTACATACAACATATGTATAGACTTACACCCTTACATAGAAGTAACATATAAATATTGATCATTAAACTTCAGGTTGTTGGATAGGGCCCGTCTGGTCAAGATCTACACCCTTACATAGAAGTAACATATAAATATTGATCATTAAACTTCAGGTTATTGGATAGGGCCAAGTCTGGTCAAGATCTTTTTGGAACGTGAGCTTGTCTTCTGGGGGTGTTGGCTATTCCTGCCAACACCCCAAAAAAACCTGGCTCAAAAACAGTTAACCGTGAGAGGGACTTTAGAGTCCTAGTGGACGATCACTTAAACGTGAGCCAGCCGTGTGTGGCAGCAGCCCAAAAAAGCCAACACAATTCTTGGTTGTACAAACAGGCGTAGAATCAAAACCGCGTGAAGTATTAGTACCGTTTTATAAAGCCTTAGTAAGGCCACACCGGGAATACTGCATCCAGTTTTGGACACCACATTACAAAAACAGATGTTGAGACTTTGGAAAAAGTGCAGAGAAGAGCAACTAAGATGATTAAAGGCCTGGAGACTAAAACGTATGCAGAACGGTTGCAGGATTTGGGAATAGCCAGTCTAGAGAAAAGGAGGACTGGGGGGGGGGGACACATGATAGCAGTATTCCAGTATTTGAGAGGCTGCCATAAAGAAGAAGGGGTCATCTTATTGTCCAAAGCACCAGAAGACAAAACAAGAAACAATGGATGGAAACTAATCAAGGAGAGAAGCAACCTGGAATTATGGAGAAACTTCCTAACAGTGAGAACAATTAACCAGTGGAACAGCTTGCCTCCAGAAGTTGTGGGTGCTTCATCACTGGAGGTTTTTAAGAAGAGGCTGGACAGTCACTTGTCTGAAATGGTATAGGTTCTCCTGCTTGAGCAGGGGGTTGGACTAGAAGACCTCCAAGGTCCCTTCCAGCTCTATTCTGTTTGAATTTCTCTCTAGCAAGAGTGTGTGCTTTGGGCTATTGTGTGTGATGTTTATATGGTGACTGATTGTGTGTGGCTTTTTAGTTGTTGATTGGGGTGATGATGGCTTGCTATTAAGCGGCTGGCTACTGTTTTCTTGTGCTGCCAAGCCCTCACCTCCTAAGTAATTTGATAAGCTGGTGGTAAATCAGCACTCCTGTTGACTGAGGAGGGGGCTTGTTTCCTGTGACTGTGTAGGACAGATGGGGCGGGTGGGGGGAGAGATAAACACCAGATTGCAAGAACACAAGTGAGGTAAAGAGACCCGAACTCATTGGTAGCCTCATATTACAATGAAGAAGGACATACATTCAGATTGTTGGACGAGCAGGTACAAAAACAGCCAGGGAAGTGATTTATCCCTCAGGATGGGCTCCTCAGGAGCAGGAGTCCAAAAGCTCGGAAGACAAAACCTTTGGTCCCGGTGACTGTCCCAGACTGGATCCTGCAACATTATCCTGGGACAGGCATATTGGCCTTCATTCTCAATAAATATCCATATAAGCTGGCCAGAGACCCAAAGCAATACAAGACTGATTGGAACAGGATTTCATTTCCTTTACCAGGTGAAATGCTTCGTGAGAGTGTTGGAAACTCAGCAGCATGTAACGCAGAATAGAGAGAGCCCCCTCTCTCAGTATAGGGTAGAGCAGCTTGGAAAACACCTGAAAAAACAGCAAAATAAAGATTTAAGGGAAGTAGATGGGCAGAATCAGGATAAGCACAATTCCTACAGCATCATCTCCGGCCCGGTAAAAGATGCTGTGCAAGACCGGGACTGGAGTCTGGAGAATGTAAAGCATAAAAGCCGGCAGGGTGACTTTGGGCCAATCACCAGGAGACAATGAGTTCTAGTTCCACCTTAGGCACGAAAGCCAGCTCGGTGACTTTCGGCCAATCGCCAGAAGACTCTGAGTTCTAGTCCCGCCTTAGGCATGAAAACCTGCTGGGTGACTTTGGGCCAATCACCAGGAGACTGAGAGTTCTAGTCTCTCTTTAAGCTTGAAAGCCAGATGGGTGACTTTGGGCCAATCACCAGGAGACTGAGAGTTCTAGTCTCATCTTAGGCATGAAAACCGGCTGGGTGACTTTGGGCCAATCACCAGGGGACTGAGAGTTCTAGTTCCGCCTTAGGCATGAAAACCTGTTGGGTGACTTTGGGCCAATCACCAGAAGACTCTGAGTTCTAGTCCCGCCTTAAGCATGAAAACCTGCTGAGTGACTTTGAGCCAATCACCAAGAGACTCCGAGTTCTAGCCACGCCTTAGGCATGAAAACCTGCTGGGCGACTTTGGGCCAATCACCAGAAGACTCTGAGTTCTAGTCCCGCCTTAGGCATGAAAACCTGCTGGGTGACTTTGGGCCAATCACCAGGGGACTGAGAGTTCTAGTCCCGCCTTAGGCATGAAAACCTGTTGGGTGACTTTGGGCCAATCACCAGAAGACTGAGAGTGCTAGTCCCGCCTTAGGCATGAAAACCTGCTGGGTGACTTTGGGCCAATCACCAGGGGACGGTGAACTCTAATTCCGCTTTAGGCATGAAAGCCGGCTGGGTGACTTTGAGCCAGTCCCTCTCTCTCAGCCAACCCACCTCGCAGGGTTTTTATTATGGAGAAAATAGCAGAGGAAGGAGTATTAGATATGTTCATCGCCTTGAGTTATTTATAAAAATGATCAAGGCAGGATACAGGTAACAAAGCAGCAGCCAAGTAAAAGATGGCCGAATAAGTTAAAGATCACAGCAGCATTATTAGCGTCAGGCAGTGGATCCCACCCACTCACTTTTGGGTGGGATTCATACCAAAGACTCCATGGAATTTGCCTTGAATCCAGAAAAAGTTCGATACTTATGATCTGAAGTGGGGAAATCAGCTTTGCCAATCTTTTGGGATTCTCATTTACAGTGTTTCCTGCCTGAGCAGGGGGTTGGACTAAATGACCCCCGAGGTCCCTTCCAACTTTTTTATTTTTTATTTTTATTTTTATTTTTATTATTATTATTATTATTATTATTATTATTATTATTATTATTATTATTATTATTATTATTATTATTATTATTATTATTATTATTATTATTATTAATTATTATTATTATTATTATTATTATTATTATTATTATTATTATTATTATTATATTATTATTGTTGTTGTTGTTATTGTTATTGTTGTTGTTATTGTTACATCAATGGTCAGGTAAACAAAGGATTTTTCACCTGTTTTCTAGGGGAATTTGCTGATGACTTATCTACGAAAAAAACTAATCAAGGAGAGAAGCAACCTAGAACTAAGGAGAAACTTCCTAACAGTTAGAACAATTAACCAGTGGAACAACCTGCCTCCAGAAGCGGTGAATGCTCCAACACTGGAAGTTTTTAAGAAGAGACTGGACAGCCATTTGTCTGAAATGGTATAAGGTTTCCTGCCTGAGCAGGGGGTTGGACTAGATGACCTCCAAGGTCCCTTCCAACTTTATTATTATTATTAAAAATCCTGGCTGTATTCCAGTTAAAAATACCTTAATATTTTTACTGAAGGGTTAGTAGAAACCCCAAAACAACAACCCAGAGATGGCCAGAATCAGTACATCCCTAGTCAAAGGTAGGATGGGGATGGGGGGGGGGGGGTTCGCATTGGGGGGGGGGTAAACCAGGATAAGAAACACAATTACAGGTAGTCCTTGACTTACGACCACCATTGAGCCCAAAATTTCTATTACTAAGCAAGGCAGTGGTTGACTTTTGCCTCGTTTTACAACCTTTCTTTAACCACCGTTAGTAAATGGATCGCTGCAGTTGTTAAGTGAGTAAGATGGTTGTTAAGTGAATCTGGCTGATTTGGCTTGTCGGGAGGTCGCAAAAGGGGCAGGGCAACAGTCACAAACACATGCCAGTTGCCGAGCATCTGGATTTGGATCACGTGACCGCAGAGAGGCTGCAATGGTCGTAACTGTGAAAAGCCGTCCCGAGCCACTCTTTTTAATGCCCTTGTAATTTTGAACGGTCACTAAATGAAGGGTTATAAGTTGAGGACTTATACCGGTGCAGTATAGCGCATGGAGCATTGTCACAGAGACACGGGCCAGAAACAAAATTGTGATTTTTCATTGGTCTCCCCTCCCTGACAACACAACAGCATAAAGACATTTTCTGCAAGGAAATCCCTCCCCCATTAGGAAGGAGCAAACCGACTCGCTCAATCTTGGAAAGCGTGACTTCCATCAGGATGCTGAACTTCTTCACTGCCGCCAAGTTCTTCAGCAAGGCGATGATCCATTTGTCCAAGTTCTTTCCCAGGGGCCAGGAGACCCATTCAATCATCCTGCAGGGAGAAAGATGGAGAGAGAGAGGGAGAGGGAGAGGGGGAGAGAGAGAGAGAGAGAGAGAGAGAAAGATTGAGAGCGAGAAAGTATGATAAAGAGAGGGATAGGGGAGGGGGAGAGAGAGAGAGAGAGAGACGAGGAAAGATGTAAGAGTGGAGAGGAGAGAGAGAGGAGGGACGAGGGTAGGGAGAGAGAGAGGAGGGATGGGAAAGGGGGGAGAGGGGTTGGGAGAGGGAGAGAGAGGTGAGAGAGATATATAGAGAGAGAAGGATGGATAGAGAGAGAGGAGATAGCGGAGATGGGAGATAGAAGAAGAGAGAGAGGGGGAGAAGGAAGGGGAAGAAAGGGAGAAGAGAGGGAGGGAGAGAGAGAGAGGGTGGAGGGGAGGGGGAGAGAGAAAGATGGAGCGAAGATAAAGATGGAGGAGAGAGGGGGGAGGGAGAGGGAGAGAGAGAGAAAGATGGAGAAGGAGAGGGAGGGAGGGGATGGAGGAGAGGAGGAGAGAGAGAGAGGGAGGGAGGGAGGGAGGGAGGGGGAGAGAGAGAGAGGGAGAAGGGAGGAGGGAGGGAGAGAGGGAGAGGGAGGGAGAGAGAGAGGCTGGGGTTAGATGAATCAGCGCAAGCCAGCTTCAGAGAGGCAGATTCAGACATGGAGCCATGGAATAGGGGGTTGGACTAGAAGACCTCCAAGGTCCCTTCCAACTTTGTTATTCTGTTATTCTGAGTCTGAAAGCCCAGAAGAATAAAATCTCTGGTCCCGGTGACCAACCCAGATTGGATCACTAGCGACTTTCTCTTTCTCCTCACCTTCCAATCGCCGTCAGCATCTGAAGGTCAGAGATGCTGTCATCGTTGGTGAGGTTTCTTAGGATGCCGTCCATCAGCTCCAGCGGAACGTACTGGACCACACTGGCTAAGGCAATCGAGGGGTCCTGGTCTTCTGAAAAACATTAGCATTGAAAGTTGAAACTTCCTGAACCGCAAGCGTCGTTTTTCTCGCCCACTGAGAATCATTAAGACACAGGCAAGTCACAAATTGTACCTTGAGACGGTTTAAGAACCTAAGGCAGGGGTCCCCAACCCCCCGGGCCGTGGACCAATACCGGGCCGCGGCATGCCAGCAACCGATCCACACAAACAAGCAAAGCCCCATCCGCGAGATGTAGGCAGCACACAAAACCACACACCCCCTCTGGTCCGCGGAAAAAACCTCTCTCCACGGAACCGGTCCCTGGTGCCCAAAAGGTTGGGGACCTCTGACCTAAGGGACAGGGTGGCTGTATGCAGATAGTCCTTGACTTATAACAGTGGTGGTGAACCTATGGCACGGGTGCCAGAGGCGGCACTCAGAGCCCTCTCTGTGGGCATGCGCGCCGTCGCCCCAGTCCTAGGCCTTCAGCTGGGTTTTATAAAACCTTTTCGCTTTAGGCCTCCGCCGCCGTGTGCAAAAAAAAAAAAGATTCAATCAGTCAATTTCAACTTCTCACGGGAAAAAAAAAAGATCTTGCAAAGTTGAAATTGATTGATTGAACTTTTTAGTCCCACCTAGTCTGCCATTACCACCGCAGCCACGCCCACCCAATGGGCCACACCCACCCAATGGACCACACCCAGCCAATGGGCCATACCCACCCGGCACTCAACGATGCATAAGTGGGTTTTGGGTTGCAGTTTGGGCACTCAGTCTCTAGAAGGTTCGCCATCACTGACTTATAACCATAACTGAGCTCACAATTTCAACTATAAGCTGTTATGTCATAAAGCCACCAGATGGCCACGCCTGATTTTATGGCCATTTTCGCTCAAGCAGGAGACCCTATACCAGGGGTCCCCAACCTGTGTGGGCCACAGCCCACTACCGGGCCGTGGCCCATTGGCCACTGGGCCGCATGCGTGGCTGGTCGGCGTACGTGTGTGCGCACGCACAGCCCCACGCAAGCGTCGCCACATGAGCGTTGTGGACGTTGGCAGTCCCGCTCGCGCGAGCAACGGGCATTTGCGCACGAGCATAAGTGTGCGCACGTGTTTACCCCTCCCCAAACCATCCCTTCTTCTTTCTCCCCCCCCCTCCTCCCTCTACTCCAGGCCGTCAACCCTGAAAGGTTGGGGAACCCTGCCCTGTACTATTTCAGACAAACGGCTCTCCAATCTCCAGCGTTGGAGCACCCATAATTTCTGGAGTCAAGTCATTCCACTGATTTTGGGCTCCCTTGTGGTCGTAAGCCGAGGATTACCTGTAAGGCATTATTTCAAACCAATGTATATAAAGACACCCCTCCCTACCTATTGTCGATATGATGGTGAAGAGTTCCTTCAGAGAAGGGAGGATGGAGGTCATCTGAGTTTTCCAGATTTTCTGCAGCAAAAGGCTGACTTGGATCACCTGGTCCAAAAATTCCATAATGGCGTCTTCCCTTCCTGAGGTGGTATGGAACTGCCTGATGCATCGTATCAGTTGTTGGCAAAAAAGGGTTTGGCGCTTGCCGGTGGGCACGCAGAGTGGGTAGTGAGTTAAGAGCTTACTGATCTTCACACATTGCTTCAGGCCCGGCCTCTCACAGATCTTCCGTAGGACCTCCGTCCTCAGTAGACTGAAGACGTCGTTGGCCGAAGGACCATCCATCACGAAGGGCAATCCGAGATGGATGTAATCAAAGACGTACACGCTTCTCTTCCCGAGAGGTCCGTAGCCTTCCTGGAGGAGACTTAAGAGGAACTGAGCGTTGAAGAATTCTTCAAAGGCCTCTTGGTGGTAAAGTCCACAGACTTCCAGGATCTCCTTGCCAGCTGACCTCTTGAATTTGGTATCGCCCAAGAGAAAGAGTTTGGTGGAAAGTTCCAGCATTGACCAACACTGTTCGGTGTCCATGGTCCTCTTCAAAGCCTCTATGATACGCCTCACCAGACCTTGTTTCATGTGATCGGGGTAGGAAGAGGCCAGGATGGCTTCCAGAATTTTATCCATGTTGGCTTCTTGGATGTCCTCAAAGAAGATCAGACATCTTCATCCCCTCCTGCCTGGAATGGAGATATTGGGTTACACATCATAATTAATAATGACAGGATATAAATAAGGAAAAAAAGGAGTCCCGAGGATTCCCAATATTTTTGGAGGGTCTACATCCAGCCATTAGAAAAAACAAAAACGATCAAATCTGGACAATTTCCATCTATTGCTTCTTGTTCTGTCTTTAGGTGCTTTGGAGAATAAGATGACCCCCTTTTCTTTGGGGCAGTCCCTCAAATATTGGAAGACTGCCAATTTTGTTTGCAAGCAAACAACCTGTTGTTCTTATGCTCTAAGAATTTGTATGTTCTCATATGGACAATCACTTAAATATGAGCCAGCCGTGTGCTGCAGCTGCCAAAAACACTAATGCAATCCTAGGCTGCATCAACAGAGGGATAGAATCAAGATCACGTGAATTGCTAATACCATTTTATAATGCCTTGGTATGACCACACTTGGAATACAGCATCCAGTTTTGCTCACCAAAATATAAAAAAAGATGTTGAGATTCTAGAAAGAGTGCAGAGAAGAGCAACAAAGATGATGAGGGGACTGGAGACTAAAACATATGAAGAACATTTTCAGGAACTAGGTATGTCTAGTGAAAAGAAGGACTAGGCGTGATATGATGGCAGTCTTCCAATATTTGAGGGACTGCCCCAAAGAAGAGGGGGTCAAGCTATTCTCCAAAGCACCTAAAGGCAGAACAAGAAGCAAAGGATGGAAACTAATCAAGAAGAGAAGCAACCTAGAACTAAGGAGAAATTTCCTGACAATGAGAACAATTAATCAGCGGAACTACCTGCCTCCAGAAGTTGTGGGTGCTCCATCACTGGAGGCTTTTAAGAAGGGATTGGACAGCCACTTGTCTGGGATGGTATAGGGTCTCCTGCAGGGGGTTGGACTAGAAGATCTCCAAGGTCCCTTCCAGCTCTCTTATTCTATTATTCTGAGATATGTTTTGGAAGTAGATCCTGCACAAAACTAACGCTTTCTTTTGAAGCGTACCAACTTCTGAGGTTCTTTCTCACTCCGCACACAAACACACAGATGTGTTAGAACGATGTGGTTCAAGAGACACACATATACGTTTGTGTGTGTGTGTGTATGCGTGTGTGTGTGTACTCAGGAGGAGAGATGTTCTGCATCATTGTGCAACACTGCTTGCCTGTGCCAAAATTTACTGGCACTCTGTGGGCACGAATAAAGCCCGTGCCCTTTGCAATTCAATTAGACAGAAAGATACGGGTGGTGACTAATTAACAGAAAGTGGCAGGTAATTAAGCCACTGAAAAATAACGCTTGCGTTCCCCTAGAACAGATCAGAATAAAACTCCCTCATTCAAAAGGGTTTTTATGCTATCTGCGAAGCTGAGAGTAAAATAATCTTTTCTTCTAAATATCTCCAAAATAAGCTTAGCTACATTTCTAGCACAGCAAGCCAGAAATTTTCATTATATTCTAAAATTCTGACTGTGCAATTGTTGCTCTCTGTTCCTATTTTTCCTGTCTTGTTCTCTCCATTCCTGTCCTGGCAGTATAGGTAGTCCTCGGCTTACGACCACAATTGAGCCCCACATTTTTTGTGAGACCTTTGGGCAGCGAGCTTTGCCCCATCTTACGACCTTCCTTGCCACCGTTGTTAAGTGAATCACTGCAGTTGCTGTTAAGTGAATCTGGCTTCTCCGTGGACTTTGAGGGCGCAAAAAAGGGGATCACATGACCCTGGGACATTGCAACCGTCGTAAGTATGAATCAGTGGCCAAGCGTCCGAATTTGGATCACGTGACCACGGGGGGGACGCTGCGGCGGTCGTCAGGGTGAAAAAACAGTCACAAGTCCCTTTTTTCAGTGCCATTGTGACTTTCAACGGTCACAATTCTGCTAAAGAAGATAACAATAAAATTGAAAAAATTGAAATACCATTTTTCTGTTTTTGAAAGGTCCTAAAAAAATCAGGTGTGTCTGACGTTAACAACCGTCTTGCTTAGCAAGGGAAATTCTGGCCCCAATTGAAGTCACAAATCAAGGACTTATCTGCAGTGGATTACAATCCAAGGAAAAGCAAGATATTTCCTGATGGTAGAAACACTTTTTTCTTTTGCTTAGATATTCTGTCTTTTCTCCGGAGATTTTTTTTTTGTGTGTGTGTGTGTGTGTCTCCTTTCACCTCCTTGAAAGCTTGGGGCCTGGGGCATAAAAAAAAAGGAGCAAGGGGGGGGGGGGAAATTCCACTGACCTTGTTGTCTATCAACCCAAAGAACTGCCTCGTTGTCTTTTTCCACAGTCCACCGGACATCATAACTCACTAAGAAATTCAAGACCTCGGAAACTTTCTGAGGCTGCAATATTTGAACCAAACTGGTTAGCCAGTCTGTAAGGTTTGTTTGACACCTCTTGGGGTTTCCTAAGTGGGAAAAATCCCCTGCTTGCTCTTAAGACGCCCAAGGACTGCAATTCAGTCCTTCCTGGAAGAAAACCAGAAGATAGAATAATAGACTGGGAAGGGACCTTGGAGGTCTTCTAGAATCTAGACCACGGGTCGGCAACCCGCGGCTCCGGAGCCGCATGCGGCTCTTTGAGGCCTTACCTGCGGCTCCGGAGCCTCCTCCGCCATTTTGGCGAGCGCATGCACGCATGCGCGGGCGGGTGCGGGGGGTGCGCGTGCGGGGGTGCGCGTGCGTGAACGGGCGCGCGCGCACATGCGCGAACGGGTGCGCATGCGCGACGCGCAACGGCTCGGCTCGTGCGCGCGCATGCGCGAACGCGTGGCTCCCAGGGTTTTTTTTTTTTAGGCCAAACGGGTCCGTGCGGCTCATCCGACGTTTCGGATGGCCGACCCATGATCTAGACCAACCCCCTGCACAAGCAGATTCCAGACAAGTGGCTGTCCAATCTCTCCTTAAAAACTTCCAGTGTTCTGGGTTGCTTCTCTCCTTGATTAGTTTCCATCTGTTGCTGCTTCTCCTGCCTTCAGGTGCTTTGGAGAACAGGTTGACCCCCCTCTTCTTCATGGCAGCCCCTGAGATATTGGAAGACTGCTGTCACGTCACTGTTAGTCCTTTTTATTAAACTGGACATATCCAATTCCTGCAACCGTTCTTCATATGTTTTAGCCTCCAGTCCCCAATGTATCTACTATCTATCTATCTATCTATCTATCTATCTATCTATCTATCTATCTATCTATCTATCTATCTATCTATCTATCTATCTAATCTATCTATCTATCTATCTCTATCTAATCTATCTCTACTATCTATCTTATCTATCTATCATCTACCTACCTACCTATTGATCTAACGATCTATCGATCTATTGTCTGAGATGGTAAAGGACAGGTTCTCCTGCTTGAGCAGGAGGCTGGACTAGAAGACCTCCAATGTCCCTTTCAGCTCTATTCTGTTCTGTTCTGTTCTATTTCTATTTCTATTCTATTCATTTTCTATTGTATTCCATTGTATTCTATTCTCACCTGTCTTTCTGTCTATCTATAAAACTCCCTTTTTATGACCCTGTAATCCCTTAATTTGGGGTAGAGTTGGGGCAATTGGATGGAGATGTGCGTTTACTGGCTGGACACTTTTCTGGTATTAAGATTATTCTCCAATGTTAACAGAATAACAGAGTTGGAAGGGACCTTGGAGATCTTCTAGTCCAGCCCCCTGCTCAAGCAGGAGACCATTTCTGACAGGTGGCTGTCCAGTCTCTTCTTAAAAACCTCCAGTGTTGTAAGCACCCCAACTTATGGTGGCAAGCTGTTCCACTGGTTAATTGTTCTCACCGTTAGGAAGTTTCTCCTTGGTTCTAAGTTGGCTCTCTCTCTCTCTCTCCGCCCATTATTTCTTGTCCTGCCCTCAGCTGCTTTTGGAGAACAGCTCTTCCTCCCGGACTTCCGACAAGCCATAGAGATTGACTTCAGAACTACAGCGATTTGCTTAACAACTGTAGCAAAAAAGTGGTAAAATCAGACACAACTCACTTGAACAACTGCCTTGGTTACCGATGGAAATTCCAGTCCCAATTCGTCCCATCAGCCAATCTTTATCGTGGTCACAGACCAGCCAATCGTAAATCGAGGACTAAATAATATCACCTGTGGGCACATCTAGAGCTTCAGGAAGGTATTGTAAGGGGGTCTTGTAGAACACCTGGCTGCTGGGCTGTCTGTTCACAAAAGGTCATCTGTGGAAACCAGACAAGTCCTTGCCCTCCATTCTTCTCATTTATTTACTTATTTGTTTTGTTTCTTAACTCGCCTTTATTATTTTTTACAAATAACAGGTGGTCCTCATCTTATGAACCCAACTGACCCCCAAATTTCTGCTGCTGTGAACGAGATATTTCTTAAGTGAGCTTCGCCCCCCCCGGACGCTGCGACCGTCGTAAATAGGAGTCAGCTGCCAAGCATCTGAATTTTGATCACATGACCCTTGGGCAGGGGTAGGCAACCTTGGCTCTTTTATGACTCATGGACTTCAACTCCCAGAATTCCTGAGCCAGCATGGGGGAAACTTTGGCCCCTTCATGACTCGTGGACTTCAACTCCCAGAATTCCTGAGCCAGCATGGGGGAAACTTTGGCCCCTTCATGACTTGTGGACTTCAACTCCCAGAATTCCTGAGCCAGCATGGGGGAACTATGGCCCCTTCATGACTTGTGGACTTCAACTCCCAGAATTCCTGAGCCAGCATGGCTCAGTATGGAAACCTCTCCCTTTCCCCTCAGCATGGCTGGCTCAGGAATTCTGGGAGTTGAAGTCCATGAGTCATAAAAGAGCCAAGGTTGCCTACCCCTGCCCTTGGGGATGCTGCAGCGGTCGTAAGTGTGAAGAACAGTCGTAAGTCACTTTTCCAATGGCGTCATAACTTTTAACAGTCACTCAATGAAGTGCTGGAATTCGAGAACTACTCATACCTCAAGAGCCGTCCTCTGGGATGCCCCTTCTGCTTAATTCAAGTATTCACGACTCTTTTGGGGTCCTGGGTGATTTCAGCCCTTTTATTTTCTAAGAAAGGTTACAGGATCCATTGGCAGCACGGAGTTATTTTTGGAAATAAAAGAGCGTGCTTAAGTCCGGATAGATTGTGCCTTTATTTTTAGCATGCTTTATTCAATCTCACTCAGCCTGAACAAAAAAGGCCAAACTGTTCTTTAGGACTGCATGGAAGAGAGGGGAGGATAAGGTCATGCAAAATTCTGTTTTTTTCTGCTTTTCTGCCTCCAGAAGGGGTGAATGCTCCAACACTGGAAGTTTTTAAGAAGAGACTGGACAGCCATTTGTGTGAAATGGTACAGGGTTTCCTGCCTGAGCAGGGGGTTGTACTAGATGACCTCCAAGGTCCCTTCCAACATTATTATTATTATTATTATTATTATTATTATTATTATTATTATTATTATTATTATTTGAAGATAGGATTGTCCATGAACCTTAGTTTGCTATCCCATATTAATTTTTATAATTAATTATCTTTCCCAACAACAACACGGTGGCTTGGACCCAGAGAATGCGACTGTTTTATCCACATTTACAGAATCCACAATTTATTTTATTTTTATAATAAAATAACAATGAGTAGGTAAAAATAATAAGCCATAATTTAACATAACTTGTGAAATGAACTAGGATTTTGTCGACCCTCTTAACAAATGACAATGAATAGCATGGTAAAAAGAACTTTCTTGTTTAAGGTTCTGAGTTAGAATTCTGACTAACCTACCTAACAAGGTTGTTGTTCAGGGAGAAAAATAGGACAAGGGGGTGCTATATATGCTACCCTTGAGGACATATACAAGAAAGTTGCAATATAAATCTAATAAATCAATAAAAAGAGATACTTTTTAATTAGATACTGTATTAGATACTTTTAGATACTTCTATTAGTATCTAATAATCTATTAGATATTTTTATTAGATACTATTAAATACTTTATTATTGTTTTATTATTTATTCAGATACTTCTAAACCAAACTAGTGAGGCAGTTTGGTCTAGTGATTACAGCACCAGGCTACAAAGTCTTTGATCGTGTGTTCTAGTCCCGCTTTAGGCATGAAAGCCAGCTGGGTGATTTTGGCCAATCAGCAGGAGACTGTGAGTTCTAGTCCCGCCTTAGCCATGAAAGCCAGCTGGGTGACTTTGGGCCAATCAGCAGGAGACTGGGAGTTCTAGTCCCGCCTTAAGCATGAAAGCCAACTGGGTGACTCTGGGCCAATCAGCAGGAGACTCTGAGTTCTAGTCCCGCCTTAGCCATGAAAGCCAGCTGGGTGACTCTGGGCCAATCAGCAGGAGATAGTGAGTTCTAGTCCCGCCTTAGCCGTGAAAGCCAGCTGGGTGACTTTGGGCCAATCAGCAGGCGACTTTGAGTTCTAGTCCCGCCTTAAGGACAAAAGCTGGACCACTGGGTGACCTGTGGCCAACCATTTCTCTCTCTCAGCCCAACCCACCGCACAGGATTGTTGTTCTTGGGAAAATAGGAGGAAGAAGCTTCGTTGGATCTGTTTGCCGACTTGAGTTATTTGTAAAAATAATAAAGGCAGGATACAAACAAACAAACAAAACATTCCAGAAACTTTTGCAGGTTGCCAGGACAGTAGACTGCAACAGCAGATTTTATGTGAGATGGGCAGTCATACCAATCTGATAATTAAATAAACATCTTTGGACAGCCTTGGAAAGTAGTTACCTGTCAGTCCTTCAAGGTGGGCCAGGTCAAGAAATAGACCCCTTCAGGGATTCCAGGAACACTATTTTAATGTAGCAAGACAGAGTAACAGAACCGTAAAGTTGCAAGCTTTTTTTTTGTTTTAGGGGTGCACTAAATTCTGCAACTCAACATTAAGAAAACCAAGATCATGGCATCCGGCCCTCTCAATTCCTGGCAAATAGATGGGGAAGAAATGGAGGTAGTGACAGATTTTATCTTCCTGGGCTCCAAGATCACCACAGATGGGGACTGCAGCCAAGAAATTAAAAGACGCTTGCTCCTGGGAAGGAAAGCTATGGCAAATCTAGACAGCATACTAAAAAGCAGAGACATCACTCTGCCAACAAAAGTGCATATAGTCAAGGCCATGGTTTTCCCAGTTGCAATGTATGGCTGTGAAAGTTGGACCGTAAGAAAGGCTGAGCGCCAAAGAATTGAGGCCTTTGAACTATGGTGCTGGAGAAGACTCCTGCGAGTCCCCTGGACTGCAAGGCGATCAAACCGGTCAGTCCTAGAGGAGATCAACCCTGACTGCTCCTTAGAAGGCCAGATCCTGAAGTTGAAACTCAAGTACGTTGGCCACCTAATGAGAAGGAAGGACTCACTGGAGAAGAGCCTGATGCTGGGAAAGATGGAGGGCAAGAGAAGAAGGGGACGACAGAGAATGAGGTGGCTGGATGGAGTCACTGAAGCAGGAGGCCTGAGCTTCAATGGACTCCAGAAGATGGTAGAGGACAGGAAGGCCTGGAGGAACGTTGTCCATGGGGTCGCGATGGGTCGGACACGACCTCGCAACTAACAACAACAAAATTCTGCAAAGCTTTTCTTCTCCTTTCGAATCCAGCAGAAAATTAATAGGCATTACAAATCCTTTGTTTCGTGGCCAGATGTGGGCAGAGTGAGCCCCCATAAGAGTGACCGATTTATCCACATATGTGATAAGACACAGAGACCACAATTTTGTGGGAGAAATATGCTGAGCTTCTGTGCAAGCAATTACTTTATGAAAGTCCTTCCAGAATTAAATAATAAATCAAAATCTCTGACTCTGCAAGGTCCTTCTCTGCTTTATTTTTATCTGGCTGGTTACCAGAAGGATCTTCAAAGGCAGATATCCTGTTTTATTATATGCGTCCTAAAAAGCTAATCACATTATAGTAATTGCATTTGTGCTTTTATTTCCACGGGCTGTTTTGTTTCAAAGGAAAGCACTGTACCTTTTACTTAAAATAAGTTCCAGGCCCTGGAGATATTCAACCATTTGCAGCAATCTCCTTGCGTTTTAAAATGAAGGACTTGTTCTTTTAATTATTAAGAAAGAGGCACGAGTATTATTCTGCCAATTGCTTGTGAATTTACAATAAATAACTAGAAGAATGTTCAGATTAGGACTTTGAACCACTTCAAAACTTACTCTGGACCTGC